>VZTH01010129.1:114678-134676 GCA_013397815.1 Aleadryas rufinucha
TTTTTTTTCCTTAATCCTACCATTACTTCTATGAGATCTATCTGCATTCAGATTTGGAGTTGGACACAACAATTCTTGTGAGTCCCTTCCAGCTCAGGATATTCTATGATTCTGTGATTCAGATCACAGCAGAATTTGTGGGGAGCATATGCAGGACACCATCTCTACATGGGATTTTGGAGATGGGTCCACGTGGTCACACCAACTGTTGCTCAGCATGTTGAATTGGGAGCCACATCATTTTTTCTCCTTCCTGCCTTGATTCCACTCTCAGTCTTATCACAGGCTGAGAAATGGTAGCCCCAAAGAGAAAACAGTGGGGTGGGAGGAAGAAAAGGTGTTTAGACATTAATTCCCAGGGAAATGCTAGTGATGGTGAAGAGTGTGGCTTCCTGCTTTGTGGCGCAGCTCCTTGCAGCTTCTTCAGCCACTCCAAATTCGGCATGAGTGGTGATGCACAGCAGAGAAAAACAGTGAGGAATATGATGGTGGCTGAAATAACTCACTGAGGCTCCACCTAGGTTTTTAACTTGCTTGTACATTTCACTTCCATTAGTTTCAGTAAAACTGAATATTGAGTTAAACACATTGACTCACATTTTGTCTTCTTTCTTTTCAAAATGGTTACTTTAATGTATTTTCATGGACAAAAGAGTCCCTTTATCTTACTAGGTGAGCTACTAGAATTTCAGCCTAAATTTTCAGTTCTGGAAAAACAAAGAGATTGTGAATTGGAACAAAAGTTCTTAAATTATCATGAAATAAAACAATTTGACTGAGATCACAGAAACATTTCATTTTAACTGTGACATTTTTCTTACATTGTTCAAACTTTTATCTTTTTATGTCTGTAAATTTTAGACACATTTTATGTGAAACCAATGTTTAACAATATAGAATATGGAGTTGAGTTAAGCATATTCATTTTCTCTATCAAACCTTTGTCATTGACAGTGACACATTCTTGGACAGTATTCTTTTCTTGGTTGAAAAATACCCTCATGCATTTTTAACCAGTTTTAATTAGTTTCTCTAAACTGGGAAAATAATCCTACAAGCAAGGATGGATGCTTTGGAGATGATTGGTATTCAATTTAAAAATTGCATCAATTGCTCTCCTACAGCCTTAGAGAAAATTATTTATTTGCCTCATATTTGAGTTTCTCTTCTTTAAAATAGGATTTATGCAAAATTGATACCCAAGTATAGTATTCAGATGCTCAAGGTAAATAGTTGAACACATTTTTACTTTGAAAGTTTCAAATTTATATGGTCTGATGAACTGTTCATCGATATCCATACAGACAAAGAAACAAACAATTTAAATTAGTAGCATGAAAATGTAGCTTTTCACCTTCAGTCACTACTCCAGTCCACTCATTAGTGACTGAAAATTGTTCCCATGTGTACACTGGGCAGTACAGTGTTTTGGTGGTCTTGCTCTATTTCTTAATGGACAGATGTCTGTATCATTAAAAATACCTTTCACAATTAGCACTAATTGACATCAATATGGGAAAATTACCTAGGCAGTGAGACTTACTTTCCCCTAAATGTTTAAGGTGAGTTCAATAGAACAGAAGTGGAAAGTGAATGTGGAGCACCAAAGGAATTTTTCTTCTCTGTTCACCTGCTCAATTAACAACAGATTTCAGACTGTAGCACAAACAAATGGAATAATTTTCAGTAGTTGATGTGCCTCACAAAAGTAATTATTCAGATTTCAGTGAAATATCCCATTCCTTTCCACAGAATTCTTGAATCTCTTCCTTCCTCCAGGAAAGAATTTTTTCTTGCTGATAGATAAGTAATTCAGTTTAGCATATATTTTCCTCATGAGGAGAAAGGGATTCTTTTATTATTATTATTATCATTATTTTTTTTTTGTATTTTTATAACAGTGTCTATTATTGTGCCATCTTCCATTGCAAACATAGCCTTTCTGGAAACTATGCCTCAAGAAAACACAATGTTTTTCATGTCTAAGAGCTGGCTCAGTTTTTATTTGATTGACTTTTTATGGCACAGTGCTTGGAGGAGATTAAAATAATTCTATGGTTAGTATTAATAAGGGTCATCCTTTAAGAGTTTGTGTTCTAAAATGACATTAAACCACTTTCTTTCCTTGTTGCATTGAGACTCAGAGAAGGCAAACAGCTTCAAAGAACGTCAAGGAAATAAATCATGTTTATATATAAATATTTATAGCACCAAATATGTCCTCCCAGACCACTGAAGGACAGCCTTATTATCAAGACAGTTTATTCTGAGAAATTCGGCATTAGAGTGTAATTTTGGTGAGAAATACTTGGGCAGGATTAAATTGATTAATTTTAACTAACACCATACTTGGTAAATGAAACCAAAAAATTTTCCAGTAAATGTTAATAATTTTAGATCTATCATTAGACACATTTCTGTGCATTACAGACAGAACAAAGTAGCTACTGAGTTAGGTTGGCAAGGTTTTTGTACACACTTTATGTAGATGTAAATACAGACTGTAGAGTAATTAAATGCCATTACTTATATTCTGTCACTGTGCATCCATTTGTGCCCTGGGCAAAGACACCCTCCATAGTCCCCCAGCAGCAGTGATACAGATGATACAGCTGCACAGGGGGGCTCAGGTGTATATGCTGCTCTTAAAAATGGAAGAGAGGTGTTTTAGATCACTGTGTGGATTCTTCTAATATGTTAACACTTGATTTATTAATGAAGATTTCACCTTACCCTTAAAAGAGACTTGTAAACTGTTCTTTATTTTGAAAAACAAAGCTACAGGTTGATTTCAATTTCATTCATTTCTTTCAGTTAGTCAAGACTGCAGAAACAATAGAGCACCTACAGTATCCATCTGTAACACATCACCTGGGTGCTCCTACAAGGACTTCATTTCAGATATTGACTTGGTCCTCAAAGCCTTAAATCACTTGGCTCATACCTGCCCTAGACATAATCTCACTTGTTGTACTTTTCGGTAGCAGGAGAGATAAAGCTTAGATTCTTACACATCATAATTTGTCTGAATTCCAAATTTGTTCCTCATGAGCATGAGGCATGTTTTGATTAATTACAAAGTAAGAACAGAACATAAGTAGAATGATTGACTATGGTTTTGATTGATCATTGGACTCTGAATGTAAGGAGAAAACTAACCTGGACTTAAATTTGTTACAAGATGCAGAGTTTTGTTCAACATATACTGTAAACTGGTTTGGTTTGCTGAAAATAATGAACATTTGATTTGTGCTGTAGTGGCATGAAATAATGAATCAGGTTTATGATACCAACATTCAAAAAGAAGATACTTGTAAAAAGTAATTTAAGGAAGAAATTTAGGAAATTAAAATCCAAAGGATGATAGTGGAATTTACTCAGGGAATATGGGGTCCTATATTTCTCAAAACAAATATATTTGAGTGCATTGAAAGGCAACATAAAGGGATAAAATAGATAAATTATGTGTGTAGGAATGAGATGTTACATATCCCACTTTAAATCCAAGAAAGACAGGACAAGTAGCACTAGCATAAAGGAATGTAAGGCTTGAAAGATAAGACATAAAAGAAGGTTAAGAAAAAAACTGAAGACATAAAGACAAAGAAATCCTTTAAATTATCCTGACAGTTCAGAAGTATCTCAGAGGCAGTCAGTGGATCTGCTGGTCCTTCAGTGTACACAGAACCAGTCAAAAAGCACAAGACTGAGAGGAATATGAATGGTCTCCTTGCATCTGTCTTCACCACAGTAGGTGCTGGAAAGATGTCTACATCACAGCTATTCTTTCCAGTTAATTTGATACAGAGGCATCAAAAAGAGGGGAAGGAAAGCAAGGATTGAACTTGTTAAGGTTTAATTTAGGGCTACAGTGCAAAATGAAACACTATAATAACCTATTATTTGCTTTAGGTGGAAAAAATAAATGATGTATTTATTGCTCCTTAGTACCAAGCATTCAGGGGAACACAGTGAAAATAAAGCAGATTCCTCCCTGTCATTGCAGAAGCACCTCCAAGGTGTGTCCTCCAAAAGGCATTCTGCATGAAGCTGGGAATATCTACGACAACTTAGTGTAGGATATTGTTCCAGTTTCCCTTTATAGTCAGTGTTGAGAGAGAGCTAAAATACACCTCCATTTGGTTATATCCTGAATTGCCTCCTGGATATGTTTTATGTAGTAATTTCTAGTTTGCATCTTCTTCAGAATCACAGTCAACATTTTCTTTCATTTTGATGGTATTTTTGGTTCCAAGAAATTGTTGCAACCAGACCAGTCAGAGAGAAAATAGATTTGAAATCATTGTGGCCTCTGACCAAAACAGACCCTAAATATTATGGATCACCATCAACATGATTTTTTAGGCTTTCAGAAGTGTTTTTTCATGCAATGTTGTAGACAGTGGCTAAGTTTTATCTCTACAAAGTAGGATGCTAAAGCCTGGAATAAGTTAAAGTTCGGTTATAAGATAAGAAGCTAAAAGAAAATGACATTTTCAGTTGGCACCATTCCTTTCATTTTGTTTTCCATAAAAAGAATTTAGTAATCTATTAATCTATTTGTCTCAATATTGTTTGCTGATTAATTTTATTAAAATGTAGAGAAAATGCCATGACAAGTGACATTTTATTTTGGAAGATGGTATTCAAAACTGGCAAATATGATATAAACGATCCAAATGTTGTAAAATTCATTATTGCTCAGTAGAAGTCCCTGTTGAATTTTCTCTTTCATAATCTGTAGCGAAACTAATGTTAACAATTTCAGCAAGCTTTCTTTAAACAATGTAAGGAAAGCTGTCCCCATTATATGGGCAAAGAGCAGGAGAGTTTCTATTTATGTGAATAGTTTATAATTTAATTTCAACTAATTTAAAGTACATGCTAATTTTTTACTTTTAGATGCAAGTAAATGTTGAGTGTAATTAAACCATAATCAAACCATAACAACAATATTAGAGAATAGTAATAAATGCATAAATTTCTCAACTCTAGAGACAACTGAGATGAATTTGAGCTGGTTCCTGGTGTTTGGTTGTTATTTTACTCAATTTTATTTGCCTGTATGTCTACACTTATGCTGGTTCTTTCAAGGTCCTCAAACTTTTGATGCTTTTAATTAGTGTTCAGGTGTGTCTCTGATCCATGGTCTAAGCTGCCAGCAGTAATCAGTAATTAGGGGTCATACATATTGGGGAAGTGTTTTTAGGTGTCTTCAACATTTTTGTGGAATGAGAAACCTGCAAAACTTTGACAGAGCTGGGTCACTTTTCATGATTCATAAAGCTGAAAGAAGACAGGGGTAAGGTCTTAGCATTTCACTCTCTGACTGTTGACCTTCTTCATGTCTTGGCTCTCCCCAGACCAGACGTACGGAGGGTCAGAGCTTTGAACCTGCGCACACCTCCTTGATGCACACAAGAAAACATGTTTATTCCTTTGAAATAAGTCAAGGGAACAACTGCATAGCACTGTCTGAATCTGGCCAAAGAGGAATTGCTTTATTGCTGCAGCATGTGTTGGATCTTTATTTTCTAAACATCCTGCTGGGAGACGTGCAATAAAACCCTTTTTGCAATCGTTCGTCTCTCCATGGTGCTAAGGGTTCCCTGTTCCATCCTATTCCAAATAACACATGTGAATGCCTTGCCTTTTGTTTTTAAGTTAGGACAGCTCCACAGGGCACATATTAACACACATTAATGAATGGATTACGGGCTTGTCAGAGCTTCCGGTGCTGAATTTAGAGCCCATTAAAGACCAGGCACTGATTGCACTGGAGACTGTAGCTCTCTGTTTAATCCCTGGCAGGTGGGCAGTGGTGCAAGCTTCACCATCTTGCATCAGCAGTGAACCTCGAACGTGACCTCTCCAGAGGGAGAAGGGTAATTCATTTGCTGTGTTTACTTTATCTTCAGCTTCTTTTTAGAGGGAGGCTTCTAACTGTGCTGAATTGTTCTAAGCAAGGAGTGGCAGATGTGTGATGTGGCTCACGTTTTTGAAGGATTCTGTTGCAGTCTCTGTATGCTTGACCTTCAGACAGCTTAAAGTCAAGTCCCTATGGCTCAGAAATGAAAGTATATTATGAGCTTTGCTAAATTAACTGTAGCTTTCTTGGTGGACTTTCATTCCCAGGACATACATTAAAATTACACTCCTGCATGGTGACTTTAATTTCTGTTAGGCAAAAGGACTGCTCAGTTACTGCATTGCTTTTACAAAATAGTACCTAATAGAGGATAAAACCACACCAAATCAGGACAAACTTGAAATAATCACATTTTCTTTTTTTTAGCATACTTTCTTTTCTAAATTACAATGCAGTCTCAGGCATCCCTTGGATATCATGGTACTAATCAGATTTAAAAAAATCCAGCCAAACAAAAGCCTCCCAAAAGCAAGAGGGAGGAAGAAACAAATACCTATGCAGTCTAAAGTCTCATTTCATGCCAGACATTTTTCCTAACCACTATCAGTCACTGAAAGATACTTTTGTCTTGAGTTTTGTGGGGATAGATCCACATCTGGCCCAGGCAGCTCCAAAGGAGGATGGGAAGGGAATGCCAGTCCATTGCTCCTCTAGATGGTTTGAAGGATGAGCTGAAAGTTGGTGCACACTTTCTAGAGCCTCAGTGCCCAAATTCAGAGGTTTTCACACCTATGCACAAGGAATGAATGCTTTGTTGTCATACAGCCGTTAAATTCACACCTAATTCAACCAGATTAAAGGAAAGTGAAACTAGAATAATTTTCTCACAAGAGCCAAAATAGATAATACTCTTACAAAACTGCAAGGGTGGAAATGATACTTGTGAGGAACTGAAAGTATGCTCAAATTACTTTAATCTTATACCAAATTCAAATCATGAGGTTTTTCTGTCTTCCTCTTACCAAGCTGATTTGCTCCCCTTTCATGACTAAGTAGTTGCCAATGTCTCGTTCCTCATACATACCATATGCCTAACTCTCAACTTTTGGTGATAATTTCTGCATTTAAGTGACTTTATCAGAGAGCACCTCTTCTTGCAGAACATTAGTTCTCACAGACCCTTCTTTGAGGTATTCTAGGATATATCATTTCTTCTACAAAAACTCTCCTCATTAACCATGAGAGAGGCTTCCCAGATTTCTTGTTAAAAATAAAGAATAATAAAAAAATTAAGTCCATTATTTTGATATTAAATAGTTGAAGGTTTCTTTTTGTTAGATCAAGAACTGTTTCACTTGATCTCCTTATCAATACCTTTAGCAAGGAATAAAACTTATTTTTGCCTTCCTTCTTTGGTGATTTGTTGTCATATTTTCACATGGAATGTACCTTACAATGGACTTCATGTCTGTATCTGTGTATCTTAACCAACAGAGTTGATGCAGAGCCCTAAACAGAATACATTTATGTCACTCATCAGCTGGTTCTTGACAGAGGCAAGACATGGTGGCAATTCACTCTCCCTCCTGTCATACTATCACTTATTTACTTTGGTATGTGTATGAAAATAATACAAACTGTAACAAGGAGGCATAATGAAATAGGAAGTGCCACTCCAAAATATACATCATCCTACCCTTTTTTTAATCCAACCTTTAATTAAAGCAGTTAATTATTTTAACTTACACTTTCCCCTTTTCTGTAAGCCTGTCCTTCCTATTTGTTCTTTTTTCCTTTGCTTTTCTAATTGAGATTGTAACTTGATTGAGATTCACTTCTGCAAATAGCATCAGCATTGAAAACAAATGTTGGCACAATACACTTAGACATCCAACAGATGAATATCACGTGGAATTTGTAGCTGGCTCTGGGGAAAACAGGCTTAGATGGACTCTCTTTGCTCTTTAATTCAGGAATAATTGAATTTGTTGAGAGACTTTGATAGGTCTCTTCATGCCATCAGTACACAGCTACTGTTACATCAGTACAGCTTTTCCTGAGTGAGGCAGTGTACCAAGAACACCGGACAGCTGCCCACCAGAGATCTGGATTGTAAGATGCCTAAGGGGTTTTGTGTTCCCTATGCCTAAAGCATTCCTCTGCTTCCCAACAGCTGGTCTGAGGTCTGATTTTTGTCTAGTTCAGAGATGTTTTATCAGGCCTGAACTGGAGTTTAATCAAAGTTTATCTAAATACTGACTTGGAAGCTGTGAGGTAGAGAAGGAATCAGTCTATCTTGTGTCTCATTTCCCTTCCTTCCTCTGGCACCGACCTTGCTGATTTCAATACTTCCAATTTCTTAAGAGCATTTCATGCTCATTTTTTGTCCAGAGTCATGGGGGTTTTTCTGTTCATGAGAACAAATCTGATGGTAGATTGTATCATTCTAAGCACCTGTCCAAATTTATTAGCCTATATAAAAGATTTGGCAGTTTGGAGACATTCAAAGTGTGCAATTTTAGTTCAGTTGATTAGGTGTGAGATACATGTCACAGTGGACTACCTACGCAAGGTGACTGTCAACCCCTGCACCTGCAGGAAAGGGGATTTTCTTTGGGTGGAGGTGCAGTGCCAAGAGATGAAGCTCCGCTGCTCCATCTCGTGGGAGGAACTAAGCACATCATGATGCACTTGTCAGGCAGGTGCAGCTTTTCTATAGGCTGTTTAACTGCTCTGAGCAAAGGGATAAAATCTCTGTCTGCTGTGAAAGCAAAGATTCAAACAAGAGAAACAGGTGACAGAAACCTGGAAATGTTCTCTGAAGGTGAGTTTTCACTCACATACAAGTTTTCTCAAGTCTCCTTTCACATTCCTCAAGACATGAAATTCCAGACGTTGTAGATAGAGGAACAAAACCAGACCAATCACCTCTGCTGGCCTCAGTTACTATGTAGAACCCAGCAGTTGCTGCCTTGTAACTCTTAGCATCCAGAATTTCTGACACCACATAATCCTGTATCCTCCATCCTCACCCACTCTTTTGGAACCTATTAAAACTGCATTTAATTAAACCAATGGCAGTCAGGTGACTTTCATGTCCTTAATGGTGGAAAATTCTACTTTTGTTACACTGCTTTCCTCTCATTTGTTTCTAAACTTTTATGTCCCTTTGATCACAGGATAGGTGTCTTTTCTTTGGGGTGTGAGGCTTTTGTGTGCTTGATCAGTAATGACAGATCACTGTCATAGGCACTCTTATGTGATGATTTTATCAGTGAAAATTCCAGTAAATTCCCTGTTTCACTAGTATGGATCGGGCAGTCCCTCAATGACTGTTCTTCACAGAGTCCAGCCAAACAGGAACATCTCAATGGGACAGAATTTTCCATATAATTCTCTTGGTTAAAAAATAAAAAGTAGTTTTGGGGTTTGGTTATTTTGGTAAGAAAGAAATGGCAGCTAATATAAAATTTAAAGGAATAAGTTAAAAATATTTTAAAAAAATGTTTAAACTCAGCATTCCTAGAAAGGCACAAAGTCTTCATACACACAAGGACACATATACTTTCCTTTTGACAAAAATCTGCTTCCTCTGTTGCTTTTTAATGTACATCTTCATTAATGCATATATTAATTAATTCATTATTTTAATTTGTCAATAAAATTATTGATTTTTTAATTCAATAAATTCATCATTTAATGATAGTTTTAAAGGAAAATGGTGCAGTCTTCAGTATTGTCTTCAAAGTGATCAGATGAATCCATGTAATATTAAAAGGAAATTCAGCGTTCTTTTTATATTCACCAATCCTTCAGAAGACAATCCTGATTCCAGAAAACATACCATGTAAGCAACTCTTTTCCCCTCAGGATGGAGAGTGTAGGGCCCTCAGAATGTATTATTGAGAGGGGAAATCAGCTGAACGGCCTCTCTTACCTTAGTCTGGGAGGAATTCCATGAAAGCCAAACATGAATATTTTACTGGGGAAGGGAATGCCAGTTTGGTTTGCTGTAACTTATTTATGAGTTAAATTTACAAAGCTTTTTAAGACATGTGCATGCTTTTTGGGTCACACTGCTTTCATTACATCAATAGAGAGAATAATTGCATTGTCTTCAGTGAGATCATGACATGTTTACACAGCCATGAAATAAATAAATATTATTAACAAGCTTGGGTCTACATACTCCACTTTGCTTACTCACACAAGCTGAAAGAACATCGTAGCTTCAGGTGTTAGATGTCTTAAAGGAATTTAACACATCAGGTCTAATATTCCCCCATGTCATCCATAGGGAATAAAAGCCTCATAGGGTTTGTATTTGGCCATGATCTGCAACTATCTTTGTCTTTCCTTCCAACCAAATGACAGCAAGGTGTGCTTTCACTAATTAGTTAGAGCAAGGTTGTCAATGATTAGAATTTTCCCTCCAGTCCAAAAATCTGCCTACAATTCTCTTGACTTGTAGGCCAGCATAGGGTGAGATCTCTGACAGCACCATGGCACACAGAAAGAAAGTTCTGGAATTTTTAATTGCAATGCCACTTGCAGTACAAGTAATGGTAAAATTTGAACCTAAGATTGAAGAACACCTGATGAAAAAGAGCTCTAAATCCACCAAGCAGGTACTTTAGATCAGAAAAATTGAAATAGTATAAATTTCTTATTTTTTTGTAGTCCTTGATTTAGCAGTGAGTGTCTAAGGAGGAGGAACTGTCAAAGTCTGTCATGTTAGTGAATGATTTATTAGGTGTCCAAAAGCAAACCTGTGAGCCACAAGATATAAAGAAAACAGGCCTCAAATGGTCGGTCCAGATTTCCTGCTAAAGTAAAGACTGTTACATTCATTAGGGAATCTAACAAAGAAAAACATTACAAGTATCAAAACCATGTCTGATCTTAAGCTGTAAAAGCAGGGGTTTAAGAAATTTCAAGATGAGTGATTTGTTAACATTTGCATTACCTGCATGACATTGTGTAATCTCAGTGTCACACTCTTAAATGATAACTCTGAAGATCAAACTGGCCCCTTTGCCTCATGCTGGCTTTCCCACCCATTGCTAATTGTGATGTTAGCCTTTGTGGGACTTTTATGTGCTTGGCATTCAAATGCTTTTTCCACTTGTGACCTCAGCTGGTGTGATCCTACTTCAACAAGAAGGCATGAAGCAGGGCTGGTTTTTGTTTCCATGTTGCTCTTTCTATGTTTTCACCTGCCTGCTAGAGGTTGACAGAATTTTGTCAGAAACACCAGAATTCCCACTAGGTCAGATAAATAATCCACTCAGGAATATCCCTTACCTACCCTGGGTTATGAGATTATTAGCTAATGTCTGCAAAGTGCTCCAAAATCCTTGGATGAAAAGCAGCATGAATGTGAAAAGTGGTGCTGAATGTATATCGAGAGTTTTAAATGTATGTGTTTGTGGGTGGGTGTGTATCTGTGTGCATGCTTAAGCCCATATACATATGTGTCCTCATATACATTTAGGATCACTGTATTTAGGAATCTGTAGCTGCTACATATTGACACCATCCAGGGGACTTCTTTCCACCTCTCCGGAGCTACATAGGAGATTTCCTATGAGTCCGTAGTCAGGACCGTGATGTTCATTTTCCCCAAGAAAACCAATCCAGAACCTTTACAGGGAAGAGAGTGTTTTCCACCACAGCTACAAAAACTGAAAAGAAAAATTATGTTTTATAATAAATTGAAATATTCACTGAAGAAAGTGTAGTCACACTCCTACAGTTACATACTCGAGCCTGGAAAGCTCCAACAAAAAGTCCTTCCTCTTAATTGATTTAATTGCTTTCAGGCCATAACTCTCATTTGCCTAAGGGTGAACTGACTGTGTATCTGCATAGTGGAGAAATGTTCATGTACCCTTGGAGTACAGATGCAGCCGTGTACTCATGGCCTTCTGAACATACAGTCAGCTATTCTCCTTTTCTTTGTTTTCTACTAGACCTCAAGTGGTTTGACTTTTCCCTGAGCGTTTCCTACATTTCACTGTCTGTGACTGCACCGGTCTTACTTGTAGGGTCAATTAATAGATTGATCTGGTCTTCTTCTGAGAATTCTGATTTAAAAAAAAAAATTGGAATTTTGTCAAATGGTGTATTTATGAGGTGGCAGTCTTTGGATTAATACCCAACAAAGATTATCATGCTTTGTTTCACTGTTGAACAGTTTTCTTAAACTTTTCTTTGTTAAAAAAATTATTTCCAATTCATTTGCAGTCAGCAAAGATTCTGGAGCACATTTCACATCCTTACAATGTTTTTTGTCCTCCTCTCAGCATCAGTTCTATTCAGTAACAGATGTTGTTATGTTTCTTTTGTATCAACTTTGGAAAGTACTCTTGCCTCCTTTGGGATGAAAAGTGCTTTATAAATGTAAGCTTATTTTTATTTCTTTATGAGAATCTTTGACAGTTCACTGCTGTTGCCCATGGAACTTTGCCCTGGTAATAAAGCTGTTAATAATACACTATCAGTCAACCTTAGGAAAGTAATGCAGTATTTATTGGGTTAGCATCAATGTTTATCATTCTTGATTCAGTGATATAAATTACTTGTGTAGTGTTTCTGATGGAGAAACAGGGTTGCTGGTGAAAAGATGGACCTGATTCTGCTGAGGGCTTAGTACAATCTTTGAATAGAAATAGATGATTTTCTTCATTATATGTAATACTCATGTAGGTTAGGGCTCATTGGATATATATCATTTACATACAAACTCAAAAGCTTGTGAAAACAGGATGGCATTCCTTCAGTAGATAATGCTGGGATGAAGTGGGGAAAAAACCCACTCTAAACATTTGTTGTTAATTGAATGTTAATTTTGAAGCTCACAACCCTTAATTCAAAGTTTCTGTACTTTGGTGCTTTGACAGATCCTTAGGGAGAAGAACACAGTATCAGAACAAAGTATAATAGACCTTTATTTTTAGAAGTGAGTCTTCAAAATTGTACTGAAATTTTTACTCCTTTTGGCTGATCACATTTTTACTCCTGTTTTGCTGACCAAATATTGTCCATGTCTGTGTACCCAGACTGCAGCACAGTATCGCAGAATAGGAAAGCAGTATGTAACAGAAACAATTGTGAAACTGCACTTTTCTGCCTGATCAAACTGAGCAAAATCTTTTAAATGCTTGTTTCGATTTTGGTTATGCATTTTTCCTTTTTATCTTTTTTCTGCTATCACACCAAGTGTAACAGAGATGGGATATCAGTGTCCTAGATGCTTTAAAAACACACAGATCAAAACCAGCTATATAAAAAGACACAAAGAATATGTAGGCTGAAACAAAAAAAACCAGAAGACACAATGAAAGTTCAAGAGTGACATGTTTTAATTAGCATGGAAGTCAGAGTTTTAACAGAGAATTTGAAAAGGGAAAAAATACATAGTCTTGTCTATCTTTACAAGTAACATAAGAAGCAGCATGGGAGGAAGTAAGAAAATGCCTCTCTGAAAATGTAACACATAGATAGGAGAATAAAGGACCACAAGCCAAAGTCTGTTGCCAAGTTCTTGACACTGAATGAGATCATCTTCTGTCCTTGTTTCAATTATTTATCCATAAATCATACACATAAACTCTTGTGCTTTTCCTTCCAAATAGACAATAATGCAGAAATATTTACCTTTGTATTGATGTACAAGTCTTCTTTTCATTCTACACCATTTCCTTCTTCCACCGAGAAAGCTTTTTCCTACATTAACTGTGGTATAGGTCAGTTGATCTGAGCCTTTTATTCTTGGTCTTTTGGGGAATGTACACCTCAGGGAATCAAGAAAGAAAAATAAACACATATTTACAATACAAATGTAAATAGAAAATGGGACTGTAAAGTGAAAAATGTTGAAAACTGCTTATATAAAGAAATCCCAGTCTTCTTTTGTATAAGTGTAATTAAGAATGGGTTCCAACTGTGATCTTTGCAGGCTTTAGACTTTCATTGAATTAAAGCTCAGTCTACCATGTTCAGCTAAGGGAGTATCACTGTACTGGAGTTACAGAAAAGCAGAATATCAGACCAAAGTAACATGAAAAATCCTGTTCTCCCATTTTTTGTTTTTACATTGTTCCACATAATCTTGGTTGCCATGGGCTTGCTACTATTTAATTCAATTCTTTCAGAACCATCTAAGCAACAAAAAGTCCTGGTCTACCTGCATGTGAATCTTCATCATTATTTAGTCATTACTAGATGTCAGCATGGAAGACTAAATACGAACTACACTTGAGAATGTAAGAGAAATTCTAAAGCAGTGTATATTCGTCCTGTGGTCTCTTCTCCATCATATATAGTTTGCCAATATCTTTGTCACAAACCAGTGGAAAGTACTGCTCTTTTTATTTTGTTTTGGAAGCCAAGATGGGTCCCTTTGGAAATAGGTTTCTGACAGACCTATTCTTTACATCATTTTGAATGAAGGCCATTGTAACTGATGTCACTCCCTATAATTTATCCCTTTGAAATTCTCTTTACCTTCATAAACCAATAGATCTAAAATGTCTTAAGACTGATGTAAGGGAGAAATGTTTAAACCAAAGTGTGTAAAACCTGTGATTTCATTTCTCTATACCAAGTGTGTTTCCAGCAGTATAGGTTTGCAATTAAAGCTGTTTAAGGTTTCTTGAGAAGAGGTTGTCTGGAAAGATTGCCTTTGTGGTTAAAAGATTTTTTGCTAAGTCATTTTAGACTTGAGTGGTGGTTTGTCACTTGCCATCTAGCATTGTTTAAGAAAAGCTCAGATAAAGAATTATGGCAGGGAATCATGTATTTAAAACTGCAAAGGGTCCAAGAGAAACAGGAACAATACTATAATAAACTTCATCACCTATTTAGCAGTAGTTTTTCATGTCTAAAACACAAGAGAATTAAAGAAAAGAAAAAAAAAACCCATGTTAAACAGAACTAAAAAAATACTTTTGCTGTGCATTTTCACTGCTATATCTCTCCATTTTTATGCCAGAATGAAAAAAAAAGGCTTTTTTTTGTTTAACCTTACTAGGAGCAAGATACAACAAAGAAAGTTTAGTATCTGTCTTAACAGTGAAGAGCTGAAAACCACAACTTGATTGTGTTAGAACGGAATGGCTGCTGATATCACTCAAAAAAAATCATTCTTAGTGTTGAAAGACGATTCTGCTAAGAGACTTTCTTGTTCATTTGTACTGAGATCAAGTACAATGAAGTTTTTCAATACATCATATCTCCCCAACCCACTAGAAATTAAAACAAAAGGAATTCTTCATATCTCATTGGTATTCACACCATACAGAATGGTGTCAATTACATAGTAGACTTCAGCTAAAATATCTGCTAACAAATGCAGAATGTAATGGAATTCATAACACAGTAATGTTCCGTCTCTGGGACAAATAGCTGTGGTACAGGCAGGGAAAGAAACAATAAAAACCATATTTCATATTGACTGATTATAATAGAAACAAGGCACATGGATGCCTTGGAAGCATGGATGCTTTCAAGGTATAACAGGCTACACAAGCATGTAGTTTAAACTCCTTTTATTTATTTCTTTTTTGTTTTGTTTTCATTTCTGGTCTTGTACTTCTTTTTCTTCTCCCAGTTGATCAGGGAAATGTTTTATTGTCACCTACAGCCAAAAAGACAACAGGGTGTTATAGTTATTGACAGCTGTAAATGGATGGGTGAAGATAATTTGGAGGGGTGCAATCCATCAGCAGGTAAAATAGATAACATCATTGGTGAGAGAACAGGTTATTGATATTCACTTATCTCAGGAAATATCCCCCATTTGTACTGTGATACACTAAATTTGCAGACCCTGGAGAAGTCTAATTGCAAAAGAAAATCTTCCCAAAATGAATATACATCTCACTAGGAGGCTTTCTTATTAGACAAATCAGTGTCTTGGAGATATTTTCAGAATAAATAGGTATAGAGGGCTTAGCTAGGATGAGGCTAGGGATGATGAAAGAAGAAAAAGAAGAAAGATGGAAGAAAATTAAAAGTATTGAGATAATGAATAACAATAATTACAAAAATAGTTTTTAGGATTGTATTTATAGAAAGACAAGTCAAATTACTTGGTAGGAAACTCTGCTAAAAAGACTAGCAATTAGCACTACATCTTTTCCCAGCTGAGCAATGATTTTGTTATGGAAACTAAATGTGTCCTGCATTGTTTCCAGCAATGAGACTAATTCTCATTGTACTGCAAGGTACATAACACTGTCTTTCATTTCTTGGGTTTGTAGTGGCCTGTGCTTCATGGATACGTTTCATACTCTACCTCATGAGCTCACCCCTACTGAGTGACATCAGTGAGATCTCTTCATACAAAATTAATTACAATGACCTTTATAAGCCACTTGCATGTTGCTAGGGTGTTGTGTACTGTCCTAGGTTACAGTATANACCACTTGCATGTTGCTGGGGTGTTGTGTACTCATAGAACAAGGGGGAATGCCTTTAAACTGAAAGAGAGTATGTTTAGATTGGATATTAGACAGAAATTCTTCTCTGTGAGGGTGGTGAGACACCGGAAGAGTTGCTCAAAGAAGCTGTGGGTTCCCTATCCTGAAAGTGTTCAACCCCATCAGCCAGGCTGGATGGGGCTCTGAGTAACCCGGTCTAGTGGACTGTGTCTCTGCCCACGCCAGGGAGGTTGGAACCAGATGATCTTTAGGTTCCCTTCCAACCCAAGGTCTTCTATGATTCTACCAAAATTATACCCTGAAGTTCATGACCAGGAGCTGAATGCAAGACACAGTCTTATGCAGCAGAAAATATTTCCGTAGTAACACTGTGGCAAAATGAATGGAAAGTAATAGTAGGACAGACCATTATACACTTCTTTTTGGGTTAAAGGATCACCATCATGAGGAACACACACAGTCTCAACCCAACAACCCCCCACCCATAACTCCCATAAGGAGCAATCATTTATTAAAAAGACAAGATATTTTGGTGTACATTGTTGAAAGACTCTCCTGGCATCAACGGGCTTGTAATTTAATTTTATATTGCCTTTGACGAAACAGTGCAAGGCAATGCATTTTATCGTATGCTGATTCTGTCAGATTCATATGTTGCTTAAAGACACCATGATTTCTGGATAAGGCAGAATTAAATGAAAAATTGCACAGAAGGAAGGAGACAGCAGCAAAAAAAAAAGTAAATACAGAAATGGCAATCAGAAGCATATTGCAAGTTTTTATCATCAGATTTTATGAACAATATTTGAGTTATCTGAGTATCTGATGTGCATATGTAATAACTGGAGAGATACGTGTTCCTAACTTAGGTACTTAGAATTAGTCTTTGAAACACTGATGTAACCTGGGTGTTGAAACTGGACCCACTTCACTAAACTGGGTCACTGAGGTTGGAACGTACCAAATGTAGTGGTCATTTGAGAATGTAAATTTTAATTTAATAGATAGTTAAGTTGTGTGCTCTGTTCAAAATTGCAGCTTTCTGAAAATGTTTTCAAATTTCCTGTTTTTCGGGTTAGGGTAGGCAGTAGATAGAATATAACAAAAATTTAAGATGCAAAAAGACCATAAACAAATAGCAAAAAGGGTTAAAAATTTCATCTTGGTGCTTCTTTTCCTTTCCTTTCCTTTAGTTAGATACACTTGAATATCAAAGGTTTGATAACAGCACATCATAAGAAAACTTCTTCTCATCTCCAATGCAATAATATTTGTTTATCTTTCTGTCTACTGAGAGAAGTAGAATTTGAAAAGGCAAAGGTGTACACCAGGTAAGAATTTTGGATTGATGAGTTAACTTGTCTCTTGTGACTGCTTTTACAAACAGAAGCAACAGTGAAAGAGACGGATCAAGTGAAAGGATGGATAAACAGTGTAACACAATAAAAATGAGTGGGTGGACAGAGCTGTTGTGTAAAGACAAGCAAAATATAGAAACAGGTTAAACTTTAATGATTTTATCAATATGTTAAAAAAAATAAGCCAAAGTATCAGCAGGTCCAAATGACTCAATTCATCCCTTACATTTTAGAGCTTTTAAACCATACATTCCTTAGTCATGTTTTTGCTTTCTGGTGTCGTGTACATACCTTCACACCAACAACATAAAGTATGTTTCCACTTTATCCCTGGAAACATAATCTATTAGAAAACTTATTGGACTGAAACTCAAGAAATAGACTGGTAATTTCTGTGTCATTATGCTTTCCAAAAACCTTTAAACGATAAGACCCTTGGAGATATTTCATTTTTAATCAAGGATTTTTTCCCCTACCTGGAATAAGTTCTTCTGGCAGAATCATCTACTAAGCTAAGCTGAGTACTACTAAACTGCTTAACAGCTACTTTCTTTCATATGACAGGTGGGATGAGAAACTCTGAAGCTGAAATCCATTTTTCTCATTAAAGACTGTATTGCTGTCTTAAAAGCAGTTAACCACACCACATTTGATGCTTATTACCACTTATCTGCATGAAGCCCAGAAAAAGCAAACTCACTTCTCAAGAAGAAATCAAATTTTATATACCAGATTAATTCCCATTACATTCAGTGAGGTGTCCTGTGAACTTTAGAAGAAATTTCACTAAAACAGTTTAAGCAAATTGCAAATGAGTTTCCACAGCTGGCTTGAACTCATCTATCATTCATTGTAACACGAATAAATGAAGACATTCATCACAAAGCACGCAACAGAAATTGTGTTCTCCTATTGATATAATTAAATACTCATAGAGGGCTAAATGCATAATAGCTTCCAGACCTTTTATTTCATGCCAGAATTCAATGGCTCCATACTCATATGTTCCTAGTCAGAATCATTGTGAACCCTCTCCAGTTTCTAAACATTTATTGCTAGCGCAGTAATAATAAACATCTTGCATTTATAAAATGTAATGTTGCCTAGAATTTTTCATTTTTCAAGAATGTAGATCACACTGTCTAATGGCTCTCATATGTCCAGCATGCCCATGAACAATTTGTCTTCTCAGTGGAGTGTTAATCTGACACCTCAAGGACAGAGCCAGTTTCAGGAAGACTCCGAGAAGAGCTGGAATATTTCACGTGGTGCAATAACTACTGAAAGCCCAAGTGTACTTACTCTGGGATTACCCAAATTTCTGGACTATATTACTTATGCTTTTCCATGTTTTATTCTAATGGGAATTACTAAAGATGCCAGGAGATTTGCTTTTTTCTTTGGGCATATGCCAGAAATAATTAAGAGAATATTGCAGTAATAATGACATATATTGTGCAGCTCTGAACTGGATTCAGGGAAGTGCATGAAATAGGTTTGCTGGATTGCTAAAATGCTTAGAGACACAAAAAAGTGATACACTCAATCCAAACCTATGAACGCAGGATTGCCACGCTGTCCAGAGGCCGCCCGGTGGCTTGGCAGGTGACAAACTACTGTCCTCCCGCAATGGACACTCGAAAGTTCCAAGTGTGACAGGAGGCGGTGGAGGTTAGTAGCCAAACGGAGCGCCGATGGTCGCTCGCAGGGGTAAAGCCCTCCCGGAGAGCTTTCTGCCTGAACCTCTAATGAGCAGGCGAGGGCAGGGTGTCAGGCTGCAGCAGGCGGAAGCCAAGAACGAAGGAGGACTCCTCTGCTGTTATAATCCAGGCTTTATTTTTCCCCTGCCCCGAGGGGTCAGAGGAGAAACAGGTCCGAAGCAGGTCTTGAAGGAAAACAAGCAACAGAAGCCTAGCCGATGGACTGGCTTCCTCAATGACAGTTGCAGGGGTTTAAGTAAGGAGGAGGGGAAAGGGGAGGAGAGAGGATACAACCAATAGGGAGATGACAAGGGATGACAAGTAACCAATTACAAGAGACAAGGGGAGGAACTTATTTGAATGAACCAATCCCAACGGTAACTGAACAGAACCTTCCAGAATTTAATTGACTAAGCAATGAACTTATTATTAAACATAACCCTAACTAACCAATGAACAGCCAAAGAACATGGAGAGTTCTGGAAGCTGGGGAGGAGACAGGCCCAGAAGCGATGCCCAGTAGGCGTGGATGTTACACCCCTGTGTCCTCCTCAGATCCGCGCTCAGAGGCGGAGTNCCCTCCTCAGATCCGCGCTCAGAGGTGGAGTCCTGGGCGGGGAAGTCAA
>VZTH01010131.1:0-64684 GCA_013397815.1 Aleadryas rufinucha
CAGGGGCAGGATGGTACCCAGGGATAGGACAGTACACAGGGATAGGATGGTACCCAGGGGCAGGATGGTAACCAGGGGCAGGACGGTACCCAGCAGGAGCACAGGGATAACGCAGCAGGACCGGCGATCCCACGAGGTAGTGGAGGGACAGTGCTCGGTGCCCAGCAGCTCCTTGGGGTGCAGCTCTTTGGTGTGCAGCAGCTCCTCACTGCCCAGGCTGGCACTGAGATATTCCCAGGTGGAAGGCAAATGGGATTTGCCTTAATCCAGCAAACGACTCGGAACCCGCCCCGCTTGCCTTTGGCTGGCGCTGGGAGTCCTGCGGGGCTGGGCTGGGCTGGGCTGGGGTCTCTCACCAGGAGCTCCAGCACTGGGAAAAGGGATGCTGCTCACCATTTACACAGCACAAAACCCATGGAGAGCAGTCATTGAGCAGAGGTTAATCTCCCTCCCTGGAATCTGGGGCTATTTCACCCCACACAATGGCTCTATTTTGACTTTCAAAACCTCCCTGTGTGTGCCTGCTCAGGCACAGCACATATGAATAGAGGAAATATTAATAATTCTTTGAATCTTTTCTATAGTGTGGGATTTTTAGAGCTGGCAATAACAACTTTACTGGCTGCATTCTCAGTTGATTTACACTGCCATCTAGAATAATGCATGGAAAAAGTCCATACCATTGTGAAGTTTAGTTTTATGTCAGGAATAAATCGGCTCTGAGGCAATACTTGAAAATCACATTCCTTTTCTTAATATATTTTCCCTCAGTAGCTTGGTTCCAAGGCGAAGGCTCTTTGGTGTTGTTCCTGTCTTTGCTGGTCAGGCTCCATCTCTGGGAACTCCTCTGGGATTTTGTTAGGATTCCTGGGTGCGGGTTTGAACGTGCAGCTTTCCTTTAGTGCAAGGATTTGGTGGAATTTGCATTGATTTTACCTTGAGAGTCGCTGTAAGACCTCAGGTGTGCAGTGAGGGGGAGCCAGTCCCACTGCTGGGGGGGACACCAAAGTCAGAGTGACAAGAGGGGCTTTACTGGGAGATTTATTGGGGGCTTTATTGGGGGCTTTATTAGAGGGCTTTATTAGCGTGGTTTATTAGGGGGGTTTATTAGCGTGGTTTATTACGGGGGTTTATTATGGGATTCATCAGCCACCGTGGGATGGCTTTGGAGGAGTTCAAGGCAGAGGTGAGCAGACCAAAAGAGGAGCTGTGCCTGAGCTGGAGCTCTTGGAGGGGAGGTGGCTCTGACAGCACTGGGTGCCCACGCCTTGCCTTGCTCTTGCAGAACTCGCTGTAANGGTCACAGCATTGGGGTCACAGCAGGGGGGTCACAGCAGCACTGGGGTCACAGCAGCAGGGGGGTCACAGCATCATTGGGGTCACAGGGCAGGGAAGGCGCCGTTATCCCCATCCCTGGGGAAGAGCACCTTGAACACGCCTGGGAGGTTTTGCAGAGAATGAGGGAAGGGAATATCCCCTGAATGCCATAAAAAAGATGGAGAGGGACTTTTTACAGAGGCAGCTGCTGAGAGGACAAGGAGGAGTGGTTTTAAAGTAAAAGAGGGAAGATTTAGAGTGGATGGTGGGAGGGAATTCCTCCCTGTGAGGGTGGGAGGCCCTGGCACAGGGTGCCCAGAGCAGCTGTGGCTGCCCTGTCCCTGAAGTGTCCGAGGCCAGGTTGGACAAGGCTTGGAGCAGCCTGGGACAGTGGAAGGTGGCAATAGATGATTTTAATATCCCTTCCCACCCAAACCCTCTGTGAGAGGGGAACAGGGTCCTTCAGGCAGGACCTGTGTGCACAGGGGTTTTTTTTGAGTCAGGACACCCTGAATGTAAACACACACTCAGAAAGCAAATACAGAGAACCAGGGCTGGCAGTGCCTGGGTTTTCCTGGAGCCTGACTCAGGGCTTGTAAGCCTTGGGTCTGGCACCAGCAGAAGGGCAATCCCAGGTGGCACCTGGGGACGTGGGTTATTGGTGGCCGTGCTGGACTCGATGTTCCTGAAGGTCTTTTCCAACCTAAACCACTCTGTGATTCTGTGGCAGGGTCTGGGACAGCCTCTGCTCAGCTGGAGCATCCCAGGAGCTCCGGGCTGGTGCCAGCAGAGAGCACTGCAGCACAGCCAATGGAACCACCTGGCCTTGGAGCAAAGGGAAACAAACGGGGAAAAGTCCTTCTTTAAGGAAAAGTTGTAAAAACACGAGTGATGCAGCTGGGATTCTGAGCAGCTGGCCAGGAAGGTGTTGTAGCTGAACTCCTTGATATAATGTGCAGTCTGATAACTCATTCTTCTCAGTCTGGGAGCATTATTTGCTTTTCTTTGTTGCCTTAGAACAGGGACTCTGTGGAGGAGGGAGGCTCCTTCATTTGTGGCACGACTGGGAATGAGTTGAGGTGGGTCTGGATGCTGATTCTTTGAGTCTGCATGGTCTCAGCTGGAAAGAGCTGCTCTTTTTTCCAGGCTTTATTTTTAAAAGTGAAGTGGATGAATTGGTGACTGAGTTACCCAAGGAACTCAGTCTCAGGTTTTGCACGTTCTCCTTGACCTGGGAATTCTGGTCCTGGAAACTACATGGTAACCATTCATTTAAAAATGGTAAAGAATCATGTAATTAGCTCCTGATGAGCATTACTGTTAATTACCCTGTTCAGTGGCACATTTACTGCACAGCTTCATTATCTGTCCCTAAATAATTCCAACCATCTCCATCATTTCCATAGGAAACTGCCTTTCTGGGACACATCCCAGCCCCCTGAACAAACCACCATCCCAAAATGTACCCAGCAGTCAGACTTTGGGGGTCTGGGGCTGCATTTCTCCAGCCTGAGCCCCGTTTGCTCTGAGAGGCCACACGAGGAGTGGTTGATTGGGCACCCTCGGCCGTCCCGCGTGGAATTCCAGCCTCACGTTCCCGACCCACACCGTCCCTGCCACACAGAGCCCTCCCCGTGCTGACAGCTCACACCCAGAGCTGACTGAGAGGAAGCCAATTAGGGACCTAAAAGGGCCTTTCATTACCCTTTTGAGAAACGCAGTGCTAATTATGCAGGTTTGAATAGATGTTTACTCAAGGGGTTAATTAAGCATCCGTGAAGAGCGAAACTTCATTTAGAGCGTCTGGGGAGGCTCGGGAGCCGTGGTGGCTCTGGCTGCGGTGCTGGGGAGGCTTTGGGAAGTCCCTCCTCTCCAGTCCCTGCTCGTGTCCCTGGAGCGGCCTGCAGGGAGTGCCCAGCCCTCCCGGGGAGGGTGGGGAGAGCTGGTGCCAGGGGCAACCCGGGGCTGGGCTTGGCTTCATTTCACATCCTCCGCTCTGGGGCTGCACCAAGGGCAGCTCCAGCGCCGTCCCCAGGCTCCGGGGCTCCCTGGAAACTCCATCTGGGACCAGGAGCACAGCGGGAACTTCAGCACCCTCCAGAAGTCACCAGTGAAGCGCCTGCTCTGACTGGGGCCCTGGGCACCTCCCCGGACACCTCCCTGGACACTTCCCTGGACACCTCCCTGCTCCGTGGTACCAAAGGGAAGGAGGTTCAATAAATCAACAGATCAGTTCCTACAGCCAAAAAAGGCAACAGGAGCGAAGGAATTCAGAATTTCCAGAGCCATTCCTTTTACACCTTGTGATGGCCGTTAAAACCCAGACCTACTGAGGCATTCCCAGTGAAAGAAATCTTTCAGGATGCTGAAATGTGCCTGAAAGACTTTCCCAGGAGCAGTTTTTCTTTGTCTGCTTATTGCCGTGTGCAGTAAATAATCAAGGAGATAACTGCACTGTAGGATTTAGTTTGGGGAAGAATCCAATTAGATTCTTCTGGGCTCGTCTCATACAGGATTATGCGTGTTTCAGTTCAGATTTTTTTCCTCCCGGGCCACAGAGCAGCTTTAAATCACTTTTTTTCTATTTTATCTGTGATTACAGGCTTAAGAACATGAGGAAAAAACCCCTCCTGTAAGTGATACACCAACACTGTCCTGATCTCTGGTGCTCCTCAGTTCTGAAGAATTTGGGACGAGGGCTGAGAGGAGCCCTGGTGCCTGGGGAGGAGGAAGAGGAGCAGGCACGGAGAGCAGCAGGACACAGGGGCTGGTTTCTGCAGGAGCAGGAGTGTTTGTTTTGCTTCCCGAGTGATGACAAGCGAGGAAACAAGAGCTGAATTTCACATCTGCTCCAAAGACTCCTCTTACTCTCTGCAAGTAGCCAAAACATATCAGGAGCTGGGAAGACAACACGTCGGAGGGATTTGTGCTTTTTTTTCATCAGCTTGCGGCACGGTGGAAGGGAGATGACAAAACATTTCACGAGCGGCCCCGGAGTCCATCTCCCGGCGTGTGGGAGGCTGAGGGATGTGCCTGACACTGGGAACTGCACTCCCACAGCCCCCACTGGAGCTCAGGAACATCCCTCACGTCTCTCCTGAGCCCTGGCTGACCAGCAGCACTGGGAGTGAACTCTGGACTCACCCACACGTGGTGTAGATAAGAGCTGAGGAGAAGAGCAGATTGCAAGGGGAGCCCAGAGCTCCTCCCAGCATCTGAGGGGCCACAGGGAACCCCCAGAGGGACCCTTCACCAGGAGCTGTAGGGACAGGACAAGGGGAATGGCTTCACACCGAGCAAAGGGACATTTGGGTTGGATATGGGGGAGGAATTCCTCCCTGTGAGGGTGGGCAGGCCCTGGCACAGGGTGCCCAGAGCAGCTGTGGCTGCCCCTGGATCCCTGGCAGTGCCCAAGGCCAGGCTGGACATTGGGGCTTGGAGCAGCCTGGGACAGTGGGAGGTGTCCCTGTTCCCGGGATGCTGTGGGAATGGGATTCCCACCCGCTGTGGGGACAGTGCAGAGATGGCACCGTGCTCATCCCCGTGCAATCCCGTTTGTCAGCAGAAGTTCATTGGAACATTTTTCATCTCGGAGGCTCGGGGTTCGTTTGCTTCTCTCTCTGTGCTGCACAAACCCACACTCGCTCTTCCCCTCAGGAGAAACGAATTAAAAGAGAAGGAAGAGAAATCCAGACCATTTTCCCGAGGCCACAGAATTTCTCAGATATGCATTTCAAGGTGTTTATTGCAGCCTTTCATCCCCTCCCCGACTGCTGAGGCTGAATTCCTTGCCTGGAAACAGATGGGAGACTGGTTTATTTTTAGCAATTAGTTTTGCTTTGATTGAACCCTTAAACACCACCGTGCTTTTCAGTCCTGGAATCACCTCGGGGGCGGCCAAGGTGGGCTGAGCTCCGCACGAGGAAATGCAGGAGAGGAGCTCCTTGTGGCGAGGAACCATCCCAGCTCCATGAGAAGTGTCTGACTTCTCCTCCAGGAGCTCTGGGCTGGGTTAGAGCCGTGCAGTGCCACTGAGCCCTGAGTTACTGACTGGATTTTACAGGAGGGACCAGTGTCCCCTCAGTGAGGGCTGAGGAGTGTCCTCAGCCTGAGTTCTCCATGGACCCAGCAGAAGTCGTGGAAATGCCTCAAATGGCCCCAAGTCAGGCTCCTCACCCCTGTGTGCACAGTCCCTGCACACAATTGGTTCAGTTCTTTGCTAAAATTACCCTTTGAGGCACAGAGAGCTGCTTTAGACCCCTCCTTTTGTTCCCTCCCCCCAAATGGCTTTTAATAATTAAGTGTAATGGAGGAGCTCTGATTGGATTCCTCATTCAGATGGGTAATTAGGTATTTCTAAATAAGTTACAAAATGTGTTCCTTTGGACTCAATTCCTTTTGCTTTATCCAAACTAAAATACACTGCTCTCCAGAGAGTTCTTGTTTGAGAATTGACTGAAGATAATTATTTCAGATAATTAAGATCACTGAGCAAAGTAATTTAATTTTCTTGCCTGCCTCTCCCTCCCTCCAAGAAATGTAAATGTCTGTGGAGCATCTGATCAATAAAAGAACCTTTCCAAAGGTTAAGTTGGCCAAGTGTGTTGTTACGTTGGGAGAGACCAGCATGGAGTGAAATCCAGCAGAGATGTTTGGAAAAGTACAGAAATTTCCAATTGAATTATTCCCCCCCACCAAGATTTTTTCTGAGTTTGTTTTATGATTTGTGTGTTTTGGTTTGGTTTTTTTTTTTTAATTCTTCATCTTGGCCAAGGGCAGAGCAGGGACAGAGACCTGAACCCCTATGGCCAAACGGTTTTATTGAACTCATCTGTGTGCGCAGAGCCAGCAGGTGAAGGAGATGCAGATGACGAGGGAAAGCTGAATTGTGTTTAAATAAGGAGGTTCAGAGCAGCAAATCTCCTTTGGCAAAGCCTGTGCTGGGAGAGCAGCAGAGAAATGGAAGCTGGGGCCCCTGGAGGACTGGATAAGGTGCGTGAGAAAAGGTTTCTGAGGCTTTTACTTTCTTTCTCCACCTTGTTGTCTTGCTTGTTTGTTTTCTCTGAACTCCAGGTTGCTGCACAGATGGAAGGGGTGGTTAGGGAGCTCTGGAGGTCTGGCCTCCCAGCACCCCGAGGTGTTTGTGCAGGGAGCTGGTGATGATGTTTATACAAACCCATCTTTTCCCTTTCCCTGTAACCGCAGCTCTCAAGCTGCAGGTGGAGAAAGTGCTCGGCCTCTCCTCAGGGCGGTGTCCGGGCACAGACAAGCGAAAATAGCAGTGCTGAGTCTTAAGCAGCTTTTGGGATTTGACCTTTATTCAGTCCCTGTATCCTGGGCTGTGCCTTGAGCTCAGACCTCGGCTCCAGCCGGGTCAGCCCTCCCTGACCTGGAGCTGCTGGGGGAGGGCAGAGGGCTCAGCCCTGCCCAGGGTGTGAGCTGTGGGCAGTGCAGAAATCTCTCCCTGCTGCAGAGCCCTGCCTGAGAAGTGACCCAGAGACCAAACCCTTGGGTCTGTGTCCGTGTGAGCCCCTCCTAAACCCCGCTCCAGCTCCCGGAGGGCAGAATCCCTGCTCCTCTGTCTGCCTGACACTGCTTTGGCTCCTCAGGTCCTCCTGGGAGTCGCTGCTGCTTTTCAGGCCGTTTGCAGCACCAGGCAGCTTTGGGAGAAGCAGAAGGTCTGGGGTGTGTCAGTGGGGTTTGTGGTGGGGCAGTGCTGGCCTGAGCGTCCCGGGCAGAGCGTTTGGGAACGCTGCCTGCCTCCCACAGCACCCGCCTGTGAATTTCCCAAAGCTCAACCTGGGTTTTTTAAGCCCAAATCCGCTTGCTAATGGCTGCACGTTTTTATTAAAGCTTCCTGTGGTGTGTTCATTATCATTTCTGTTTCACAAGGGCCACTCACCGGCAGCACAAACACCGCGGTGCCCCGGCAGCGCTCGGCTTTGAAGCTGCTGGGGAGGGGAGCACCAAAGATCTGCTGTCTTAATTAGTACAAGAGGTTACAGAGATGTTAATACCTGATCTTGCAGGGCTGACAGAAAGGATTAAAGGTTGTGGAATCAGATGCCTGTAAAGCAGAGGGTTCTGGATGCTGTGGGTTTGGTTTTTTTTCCTGAGCTGACATTCACAGATTGTGGCTTCACTTTCTTGGCTGGACAAGCTCCCTGGTGCTGGGCTGTGCTTGGGACAGGCCTGGGAGCAGCCAGGAGGGTCTGGATTTTCCACCAGGCTCCAGGCCCAGCTCTGCAGTCAGGTGCTCCTGCCTGGATCTCTCGGGGTGTCTGTGTGAGACAAGTTACGCTCAGCCTGTCTCAAGGTGGTAAAAATCTTGCAGCAATTAATTAACTTATTGTATTTTATGATGTTTGCTGGGCCTCCTTGGCACCCAGAGGATCTCAGCTCTTTGATGCGGAGGGTGTGATTTATTGGGCAATTACACATCCCCACACCATCACTCATGCTGGGAAGAGGTGCTGTGATCTCATCAGTCTGGGGAAACGTGACAGGGAAGGACTTTTATCAAATGGAGGGGGGCTGATGGATGGAGGAGTCAGGCAAGTATTGATTCAAGCCAATATATTATTTTCTACATTAATATTGTGCAGACAGTGGCAGATAGAGACCCTGCACTGGTCTTGGTGTTCCCTCCATGATGAAGCATTGCCCCTCTGTGCAGTTCCATGGAATGAGGGATGGTGTTTGGGACACCAAACGAGTTCTAAGGGAAATGTTTGTTCTTTAATTATGAAAAGAAAGAGACAAAAGGCACAATTGTTTTTCTTGTGCTGTGAGGCAGAAACAGCGTGAGGAGAATCCCCCTGGGAACGTGGCCTGGGAGAGGAGCTCCCTGTGCGTGCTGCTGTGCTTTGGGGGACGGCTCAGGAGCTGTGCCCGGGGGTTTTAGGATGGGTGTGGGGCTGTTGGGGTCCCTCTGAGTGAGCACAGCCAGGGCACCCTGTGGCTGCTTTGTCTCTCCAGGAACACCAGGTTTCAGGGGCTCCTGTGAGTTCCTCCAGGTGCATTAAAAGGAGCAGTGGCTGGGGCCACCCACCTGCAGATAAACACCCCTGCAGGCCTTGGTGGCTGAGGAAAGGCTCAGGAGGGGATTTTTAATCTTGGTTTGGTTTAGTCCTGGTGCCTCTCCCGACTCAGAGCCAGAACAGGCATTCCAGGACGTGGGCTTCCCTCCTGTCACTGCTGCCTTTCATTTCAAGGTCGTCCCTCTGGGTTTGGTGAGCTGGGCTGTGTGTGCCCGGTGTGCTCCCCCTGCTCTCTGTCCCACCCTGTAATCCTGGGTTTATTCATGCAGCACCAGCGTCCTGCCCACGTTCATCAGGACCAGATGGTGATAAGAAGCACTTGTGGTTTAAAAACTACCATCCTCCTTTTCTTCCCTGGCCCCCACCAACAACAGGAAGGGAGGGGATTAATCTCAGACTAAAAGTCTTTGGTTCTGGGCTGGCTCAGAAGTCATCAGGAGAGAACCAGGAATGAGACTGAGCTCGGAGCCCTTGGCTTGCTTTGACTGATGAAAAGGTGAAGAATGTGCAGGATTTTGGGGTTGGTTGGGCTCAGGCAGCTTTGTCCAAGGTCCCGTTGTACGAATAGGGAAGATTTTCACCTGAGTTTCTGTGTCAGAGGGACGGGGGCGGGTTTGAGCTGTTTAAATATAAAACAAAGGAGGTTTTCTCGGAGCCCGTGTTGTGTTTGTCCATCGGGGATCAGCACGGAGGATGTCCTGCTCCAGGCTGTGCAGCAGTGGCTGCCCGGCCGCTGTATTCTCCGCGGTCCCCACTGGAGGTCACTGGAACATTGTTCACCATTGTCCCTCGGAACAAAGGAATCGCCGAGCTGACGTTTGGCGGAATTAATGTTTGAAAATTTCGGAGATTTTGATCATTTTCACGTATGAAAATAAATCTCCAAATTGCTCATAATCCCTGTGTGTAATGGGTATTTTATAAACATTTCTTATGCCCCGAGGAGGCATCAACAGAGGCTTTATTTTACAAAAGTATGACTCAACCGCCAGGAATTTTGAGCAAAGCTCCTCTAATGGGTTCTCTGTGCCCCAGCTCTCCTTGTCATCCCCTGATGGATGTGTCAGAAGTTTTAAATCACACCTGAAGCCATTCCATGGTTACCAGCAGGAAGCCTCAAAGTTGCTATTGCCAATCATGGCACTGCATTTGTGTTGTTAAAAATGCTGGCGAGAGGATGAGCAGCTCGGGTTCTGCAAAGGTCATTTTATTACAATTAGTTCAGATCATGGAAGCAAAATTTCTTTTTGTTTTCCTCCCCTTCCTTCCCTCTGTCCTGGTGCAGGCAGCTGTCCCTGCCCACTCCGATTTTTGGGAAGATCTGCTCAGATCCCTCCTGTCTCAGAACCGGCCCCCCCAGGCAGGAGCAGCCCCCAGCACTCGGTGCTGGAGCAAAGGGGCCTCAGGAGGGAACAGGAGCTAATTATCAGTAATAAGAAAAGTTTGGCAACTCGTCACAGGCTCATCAGTGCAAACCAAAGCTGCTTCTCCACCCGTCTATCAAAGTGCAGTTGCTGTTAATGATAGACTGAATAATAATTAGTATTAACTAAAAGGATCCCTTTCTGCTTCCCAGTGATATTTAAAGCCAAGCAGCAGACTCCCGGCTTTGGGCGAGATCCAGTTTCAATATAGCCCTGGGATTTACATTTCAGTCTTTCAATGTAACGTGAATTTGTGGAATGTGTCAGCTTGTGGCAAACTCGGTGCCGTTTGCTGGAAGTGTTTTCCTGGGAGCGCTCCGTGCTCAGAGCAGAGCCCGGGCTCCTCGGGAAGCGTGGGAGGAGCTGGGGGTTTCCATTTCCATGTGGATGTTCCCTGGGAATGTGTTCCCACACGCAGCTGAGGGATCCTGCTGGAGCAGGGCTCCGGTAGGCACACGTGGGAACGGGGGAGACCTTGGAGTGCAGCTCCCAGCACTGACGCTGCTGTGAGAGAATCAGGGCTTCATGGGATCATCAATCCCAGGGTGGTTTGGGCTGGAAGGGGCCTCAGAGCTCACCCAGTGCCACCCCTGCCGTGGGCAGGGACACCTCCCACTGCCCCAGGCTGCTCCAAGCCCTGTCCAGGCTGTCCTGTGGGAGGGCTGCAGGAGGCTGGTGGGGTTTGAAGGAGCCTCTGGCGGACCAGAAATGCTAAAATTTCTCTGATGGCCTGGCTGGAGGGTCTGTCTGCAGTGAAAATCTCACTGGAGGCTCCTGAGACACCCCTGCTCCTGATCTGCCCCAGGGATGTGTTCTCTCACAGAGAACATTCGGGGCAGAGACCCCAGAAAGTGACCCCCAATTGTGTTTAGTGAGGTGCTCTCTGAGCCTCAGGAATGGAGCCATCCCACACTGCTGGGGCTGCAGCCCTGAACCTGGGAGGTTTATTAATGCCCTGAGATGATGAGGGACTGGGGGGAATGGGAATGGCCTTGGCTGGGAGCTCTCTGTGGTGTGCTGTGCTGGAGAATGGATTTGTGTTAACAGAGGGGTTCTGTGCGTTCACACAGGCAGGAGGTGCTGTCCCTGGGTGTTCAGCTCTAGGAGGAAGTTCCATGGTGTTCCATTGCCCTCCTTGGGAGCTTTTGGCCAATCTGGGGGACAAGAAAGGTGGCTTGGTGTGAGCTGCCAGTAGTGGGTTATCCAAAAACCTGCCCCCAAACCATCCCTTTATTTGTCCAAGAGGTTTAAAACGGCCCCGTGGGATGTGCAGGTGTCTGAGGCAGCCCAGAGGGGAGCCTGGCCTGGGTCTGCAGCAGAACTTCTGCTTCATTTCAAAGCTTATCCTGGAATGTTTGCTCTAAAGCCCTGGAGCCCCAAGAAAAGAAGATGCAAATAACTTGACTCTTTTCCCATGGAAGCAATTAAGGAACTGTGTTAATAAGAAATGAAGTTGTTTGTAAATTTTAATGGTTTAAAAGATGCCCCGGGGAAATCACAGACAAATAGGAGCTGTTTGGTGCAGACCCCTTCGAGCCAAGCTCCACCTCCGTGGTGGATGTGATCAATTAAAAATTATCAGGAGGAAATGTCACATTCTTTTTAATTTAATGCCTTGGGCCAGAAGGATTTTCTAAAGGGATGATTTGGGCTAGGAGGAGTGTTGCTTTATTTCCTCCTCATTTATCCAAAAAATCCCCCTAAAGGTAAAAAAAACCAACCAAAACCAAAGCAACCACTACCAAACCCCAAAGATGACACCATGAAAGTGTCTAAATATTTGTTTTTTCTTTCAATTCTGTGGCTGCAAAGCCCATTCCATCCCTCTGAGCCCGGCTCTCTGGACTGTGGGGGTTTGGCAGCATCGCCTCTGCTGGGGTTTGGGGGTGCTGAGCTCCCCCAGGGGCCGTGGGTTCTGTCCTGCCTGGGAAACACCAGCCAGGGCTGGGGAGAGAGCTGCTGGGCAGGGCTGGGGGCTGGGGCAGTGACCACTGCTGGGCAGGGCTGGGGTCTGGGGCAGTGACCGAGTGCCCCCAGGGCACTGCAGGGTCCCCGCGGGTCTGGGAGGGACTCGTGAGGAATCCCTGAAGGGGAACCCATAAGGAATCCCTGGAGGTGACTTGTGAGGAATCCCTGGATGTGCTGTGGATCCCTGGATGGGGACTCCTGAGGAATCCCTGGATGGGGACCCGTGAGAGATCCCTGGATGTGCCACGGTTCCCTGGATGTGACTCCTGAGGAATCCCTGGATGTGCTGTGGTTCCCTGGATGTGACTCCTGAGGAACCCCTGGATGTGACTCCTGAGGAATCCCTGGATGTGCTGTGGTTCCCTGGATGTGACTCCTGAGGAACCCCGGGCTGTGCCGCGGCTCCCGGGAGGAGCAGAACGCCCCGGCCCGCTGTGCCAGCCCCGGCCCGCTGTGCCAGCCCCTCCCCGGGCTCGCTGCTCTGATTAACGCAATTTGTTTCCCCCGGAATCCCTGTAAGGCTTGACAAGACACCAAAGTTCCGGGGACTTGCACAAAGGCCTCCTTTGCATATTAAAGACTGCGCGTTGTCACTTGACTGAATTTGGGAGAAACATCCACCACTGCGAGTGTCATTAGAGCTGAGATGAATCCCAGCGCTCATTACGGGGTGCTGTGACAAAGAGGTGGAGGAAGGACGATAAAGTGGCGCTGAGCTTTTTTTCCCCAAGCCCTGACGAGGCTCATTTTCCCTCTTTCCATCTCCAGCACTCTCAATCCCTTGATAATAAATGCAGCTCACATAGGAACAACCCCCCGGACTGATTTCTTTCCACTGCAAGAAGTGATTTAAAAGAAGACGAAAAAAGACATTGAATGTGTTCATTATTGATAATCTTAAAGATTTACTGCGGGCTTTCAGAAAAGCTGCTGCCTTAAAGCAAACTGCTTTTATCTCCTTTTTGTTTGCTTAGTTGGCTTTTGTGGGTTTTGTGTCTTTTCCTTCAGTAGCTCATGTAGGTAGGAGCCTGAATTATTGTTTCTTTTCTGGAGGGGGAATTTGCCAGCCTGTGCCAGCGGTGGGAAAGCTCAGTGGGAGCTGCAGGAGGAGGTTCCTGGCTGCTGCAGCGGTGTGTGGGCTGCTGCAGGCCTGGTTTGGGGCCCGTGGCCACCGAGAGCAGCGGGTTTTGCCCATTTTGGGGAGGATCAGGGTGTTACAGCAGAGCAGTGCCATGCAAGGAGAGCTGGATCCTACCCTTGGGGATGATTAATTGTAAATATTAAGAAAACAAACAAACAGGCTCCACTTTGAGCAGATTTCTCCGTTATTCTGCCACCAATTGCAGCTGGTCCCAGTCTCTTTCCCCTGAGCCCGGTCTCTGCTCTTGCTGTGTTCCCCTGGCCCCTTTCAGAGCACCGTGCCTGGGGTCAAAACGTTCTTCCTCTGGAACATCGCTGCTCCAGAGGGCAGGGAAGGGAAAGGGAGGAGTGAGGGGGAGTTGGATTTGGATAAATCCCCTCGTGCTGGCTCAGGGGATGGTGTTGGATGAGGCAATCAATGGTTGTGCTGAGCCCTCCCAGGCTTCTCCTGGAGGGAGCAGAATCCTCTGGGGATGGGATGGGATGGGATGAGGGGCCAGGGGCACACGGACACAGCCAAAGCACAGGAACCAGGAGGATCCAGAGGGGATCCAGACTGAAAAGCCCAGGAACAGCAGATTTCCCCCAGGTTCTGACCTTTCTCAGCCTCACCAAAGGGCAGGGTGTGTGCTCAGAGCTGGGGACACCGGGGGTGTTCGGGGATCGAGGGCCAGGTGTGCTCATCGGCCTCTTCCCATTCACCTGCGGCCTCCAGAGGCTCCACAATCTCTAATTAACGCCAAGAATCGGCTCAGGGTGGGGTGTAACGAGCTTCAGGTGGGTCCTGTGCAAAGCACTCTGATTGTCTCAGAGCCATCAGGCCTGTGCCAGAATCCCAGAATGGCCTGGCTTGGAAGGGACATTGAAGATCCTTTCATTCTACACCTGCCATGGGCAGGGAACAGGGACAGCTCCCACTGTCCCAGGCTGCTCCAAGCCCCTTCCAGCCTGGCCTTGGGCACTGCCAGGGATCCAGGGGCAGCCACAGCTGCTCTGGGCACCCTGTGCCAGGGCCTCCCCACCCTCACAGGGAGGAATTCCTCCCCAATATCCAACCCAAATGTCCCTTTGCTCGGTGGGAAGCCATTCCCCTTGTCCTGTCCCTACAGCTCCTGGTGAAGGGTCCCTCTGGGGGTTCCCTGTGGCTCCCAGATGCTGGGAGGAGCTCTGGGCTCCCCTTGCAATCTGCTCTTCTCCTCAGCTCATCCCCAGGGGTCCTGAGCGTGTGTAGCTGCATTTCAGCCCCAGAGTTCACTGAACAGAAAATACCAGAACACAGAGAATCAGGAAACTCTTTCTCAGCGTTCACAAAGCAGAGCCATGTGCTCCAACCCTGTCATCAGCTCAGAGGCGTTTAATAACATCATCCTTCACCAATCAGAATAATTAAACAGCCTCATTATTTTAAATATTCATTGAGTCCAGATTCCATGTTTGGCTTTCTTGGTCAATTTGGTTCTTGCTAATCTGGGGGAAGGAAAGAATGTTCTCTAGTGCTTAATTTGCATTAAAAACACTATAATTTGTAAGTAAATTGGAAAGCTTTTAAGTGAAGAGGGAACATCAGTGACTTGACAGTCAAAGCTCTCCTTTGTTTTTCAAGCACAATGTTCCAGAAAGATGCTCTTCCTTTCTTGGAATTACATGGCAGGGAGAATGAAGCCTTGTAATTGTTCATTAATCCACGGTCATTAGGAGACTCGGGGGAAGGAGGCACCAGAAATGACAAAGAAACCCAAAGTGGGCAGTGTTCTACCAGAAAAGTGATTCTGAGTTTCTGGAGCTGCTGAAGGGGGTAAATCGCCAGGAGAGCTGTTGCTGGGGGAGGCTGGGGAGGTGGAGGGACGGTGCTGCCTCTCTCCAAAGGGTTTTCCAGAGGAAAACCTCTCCCTGCCTGCTGCTGTGCTGAGCCAGCCTGGGTCTGCAGCCTCGTTTCTTGGATCTGAGCGCTCTCCTTTGACTTCTCCCCTCCTGGTGAGCTGAGAAGGGCCCCCAAGGAGAGGAAACTGGAACCTGGCCCCAGGACGGCTGTAAAAGGGTGCAAAGACCTCTCAGTGTGCCTGAGTGGGACTTTCCTGCTTGTTTGACCAACTGGCACAAAGAACTCAACTCAACTGGTTTGGTTTCTGAGAAATGCCCAAGGAGCCAGGCTCTACTTTTCTTCCTTTTTTGGAGTATCTGATTATGTGGATATTCCTTAAAAATCCCTTTCTTTCCTGTATTCAAGATGTTGCTTTCTTTGTTGCTTCCACTTCTTTATTGGGGAGGAGGAGGAGGGGAGAGGAGGGAGAAATGCAGCAGAGGAGCTGATTTCAATGCAAATCTATTGTTCATAATTGCAGTTTTAAAATCTTCTCAACCTTCAGCTGAACAATGATAAAAGAATAATGGCTGTGAATTATTAGCTGTTCCACTTACCTTCAAAATAGTTCTTACACTGTTGTGATACTTGGGTACATTTATTATTGTACTTCTTTTCCCTTTCTTAATGAGCTTGTGCTTCCTGTGGCCTTAATTTTCTTTCAGGACCTCTGCTCATTCTGCATCTGTATTTTTGTCAGGGATATGTAGGGCTAAAATCAATTAAAAATCTCTTCCATGCTTCCAGAGTAATTAGATCCATTTCCCCATTATTCTGTTTCCAGGCCTGCATGGTTAAGGTAACAAATATTAACATGAAAACGGGGCAAGGAAGTGAAATAGGAGAGTTTGGTGTTGCTCTGTTGGAGGTGTTTGCACGGCTGGGCTCGAGCCTGAGCTGGGAAGTTCTTGTGGCACTGAACCCCAAATTTCTGCCAGCTGTGGCTGTCACAGAGTGAGCAGCTGGGCTGGGGGACAGCGTTTCACCCCCTCTGTGCAGCGTTTCACCCCCTCTGTGCAGCGTTTCACCCCCTCTGTGCAGGATTTCACCCCCTCTGTGCAGCGTTTCACCCCCTTTGTGCAACATTTCACCCCCCTGTGCAGGATTTTACCCCGTCTGTGCAGCGTTTCACCCCCTTTCTGCAGCATTTCACCCCCTCTGTGCAGGATTTTCTCCCCTTTCTGTGTTTTCTGCACAGAAATGGCCCCAGGTACGGGATGAAGGGAATCCATCCCCAGGGATTCTCACCTTATGGATGCAAGTGTCTGAGAGTCCGGATAAACTCTCAATGCAGAGGGAATTTTTCATTTTTATTTGATTTTATTTTTATTTTTTTTTCGGAAGCGTTTCGGGATTTAGAGGCGGCAATGAAAACCTCTCAGGAGGAAAAGGAGAGATTTGAATTGCAGTAAATAATAACAGAGAGAGCTGAGGCTCCCAAATCTGCTGAAATCCCCCGAGCCCCGGGCTCTGCTTCCCCGCAGGCTCAGTGTTGAACCCCTTCCCCTGCCAGTGCCGGTGCTGGAGCGATGCTTGTGTTTATCTGCCGTGGCACGAGCATGGCAAATCGGGATGGGTGTGCCTGCACCTGTCCAAAGGGACACTTTATCACCCCAATTCCCAAGGGATCAGGCGTTTGGGTGGGAAGCGCGGCTTCGCGGCGTGAGGGATTTCGGAGGTGTCGGCGCGTGGACACCAAGTGTGACATCTCGTTCTGCTAATTCCTGCCGTGTTCCTGCCTGTCCTGTGTGACAGCGTGGGACCCTGGGAGGGGCTGGTGTGTGAGAGCAGCGAGGGCCCACCCCTGAGCCACAGAGACACCCCCTGATCCACAGAGACACCCCCTGATCCACAGAGACCCTTGTACAGAGACACCCCTGATCCCCAGAGACACCCCCTGATCCCCAGAGACACCCCCTGAGCCACAGAGACACCCCTGAGCCACAGAGACACCCCCTGATNGATTCACAGAGACACCCCCTGAGCCACAGAACCACCAGACTGAGAGAATGAATTCACTGAGCACGAGCACGGGGTTCTTCTGCCTCTCCTGGTGTGGTGAAGCCACAGAGAAACTTGGAGCTGCTCCGTGTAGGCCATGGAATTATGGCACAGGATGTTCAGCCCTGTCTGGTTTGGGTGTGGAAGTTTCCCCTTTCCTCCCCCCCAAAAAGGCTTTGTGGGGTTTTTGCTGGGAGGAGAAGGCGGCAGCGTTTTCCTCAGCGAGTGAGAGGAGCACCCAAGTTCTTGAGAATGCCATTAAGGACAGAGACGTGTCATTAATGAGTCATTAGCGTCACTAATAACCTGAAAGTGGCATTAAGGACAGAGTTAATGATGAGCAGGTGAAGGGAGCTCTCTATGAGAGGCTTTCACCACTTCCCAGAGGAGCAGAGAAAAGTCTCATCCCCATCCCGAGGGCAGCTCCAGACTGCTCAGGGATGAATAGGGAGGTAATTTATCCATGTGTGGGGCAGGATCCTCTCCTGAAACCCCGTGGTTCGGCTTGTTCTCCTCACTAAACCCTTTAACCAGCCCGGGATGGGGCTGGGGAGGGAGAAAAGCCTGGCTCAGCCCAGAGGGAGGATCCCACACCCCTGAAATCCCTGCGCCTCTGATGGGAAGCTGCTGCTGGCATCTGTTATCCATGGCTGTCGAACACACATTGGATTCTGAGGACAAACATGGAGTTGTCAAGGATTTGACTGTTTTTCCTCAGCTGCCTGAGGAGTGTTAGAACCTATTGGTTTTGACAACGCACCTCAATTAGGTCTTAAAAATAAAATCGGTACTACACGCTCTGTGAAATTGGAGGAGTGTGGTGGATTCCTCGGAGGACTGAGCTGCTTGATTTCGGCTTAAGGATGATGTTTCTCCACAAGGGAGTCACCAGTCACAATAATTACATTGCTGTCTTCTCATAATATGATTTATTTAGATGTTGCCGTATGAATTAATTCTCTCTAATTGCTGCTCTTCTCACTGTAAATCAGGGTTTCTTGCTTTCTGGAGAGTAGTGAACATGATCCTACACTGAAGTAATTAGTCCAATTAGAAAGGAAAGCAGATGTGGAAAACCAATTACTTTCAGGAATGTGTCTGCTCCTCTGTAGTCCAAACGCTGTTCAATCAAAATGCAACAGTAGTTTAATAAAACATTGCTTTATTCATAAACTCCATCCAGCGCTGAGGCTCCACCTGCTCTTTTGGAGGAGCCACTTTGGGGCAGCTTTCTTCAGACCCACTCCTGGTTTACAGAGCTCCAGAGAGAGAACAAAGTGGTCAGCAAAAGATTGTGTCCTGCTCCAAGTCATTTAAGAGCTGGTGCTAAAAAGAGAAGGCAGAAGAAGAATTGTTGTGCTGGTGAATTCTGCGCCTGTGTCAGCAGGGATTGTTCAAATTACAAGCTGCACCAGCAAGGTTCCCCCGTTGCCTGCGCTCAGAGGAGCTGTTAAATCAGCACTTGTGCCCAGCCTCGAGTGCTGTAAGGAGCTCCGTGCTTGTCTCTGACCGAGAACGGCCACAGACTGCAGCGATCACATTTAACCGAGCACTTCTGCAGGGCTTTATTCCAGCAGAGATCTCCACCAGGCAGGCAGGGCCTTGTGTGGCTGCAAGAGGTTCTGGAGGCAGGGTTTGGTTTCCAGAGGATGCCCTTTGTTAGCAGAGAGAAGGAATCGATAAAACCCCGAGTGCAGCACGTGGAGGGAGGGGAGTGCTCAGCACTTTCTCTGTAATTAACTTCGCAGCGCTGCTGGTGGAGCAGAGCCTGTGCCAGCCCCGTGCCAGGACGGCCAGAGCTGGGCAAACACAGCTCCTCTGTCACCAAACACCGTCACAGCGGCCTCCTCGGGGGCTGATTTCTGAGCTCTTCATTAAAATACCTGCAGAGGAGTTTTGCATTGGAGATTCACCCATCTATTTTCCTTTATCTGCCGCACGAAGACAAGTGTTCTCATAATTGGGCCATTAAAGGAGGTGTTGAAATGTTACTAATTGTCAAAGGCAATTAAGTATAGCAACATGTCACAGGTAAATTAACGAGGCTCCAGGTGTTTTGAGCAAATTGCAGTTCTGTGGGTGTAAAACAACTCCAGCATCCTCTGCCGCTTGTCTGTAGAGTTTTGGTGTGCTCTGATTTTGGGGTTTTGCTTTCGCTAAAATCCTCATTTCGCCGTTGAGAAGCACAAGAGCGATGCTCCCAAAGTTCCTGCGGACGCTCCTTATCACGAGCAGAGATCCCCGTTATCTCTTCCCTCCCTTGCAGGGAGCCCTGCAGCGACCCCAAAGCGCTTCGGGAACATCCAGGGGTTCAAACTCCAAACACCCACGGCGGGGTTTGTTTCTGGTGGCGCTGCTCCCCCTCCAGAGGCGGATTTCCCGCGGCGGGAGCGGCCGGCAGCTGCGGTGCCCCTGCATCCCGCCCGGCGCCGGGGATGCTCGCGGGGACCGCGGAGGGCTGGCACTGCCACACGGGCCGTCATTACCACCCTTTGTTCCCCTCCTCTCCCCCGTGCACGGCCGGGAGCTTTGCGATTGTGTGTCTGTGCACACGCGTGCTTGAGGCTGGGCGGGACCCTAATTGTATATTATTAAAATATTATGATTTTCTCCCCCTCCCGAGCCGTGGCAGCGCGCAGCACCTCCCCGATGTCTTGTGCAGCTGCCTCCGACTGGCACTTGCAAGGTTGTCCTCCAGGTGCTGCATCAGAAATCTTTTGACACAGTGTCGGTAATTAAGTGTACAATTAAGAGAATGCCTGCAATTAAGTTCAATCAGTCAGTCAATCAAATCTACATTTGCAAAGGGTTTCTAAAGGGCCTCTCATCCAAACCTCCCCTCTGCTTCTGAGCTCGGCAAAGTTAACACCAGACAAGGCAGCGTTTATTGAAGCATCTCAGAGGGCTGGAAGGTTTGCAGTGAAATGGTGTTTGAGGCCTGGCTGTCTCCTGAATAAAAACTGGCTTTAAGTGAGGCATTTAGGCACAACACTGAAATGTAACCATTGAAAAAGCTGAAAACTCGCGGCTTTTCCAGCAGTGTCTCTCCCTGGGCTTAGCAGAGTAATTCCTCACCTTGTTTCCTTTGGGAAACGTTCAGAAAGGACAAATATTTCGCTGGAATGAGCCACCTGGTTTTGTGCCATTTCAGGGACCTTTTCAGCTCCTGACAGTTCAGGTTTTGACGGGGAGGTTGCAGTGGGTGAACACTCGCTGCTTTTATGCTGCCCAGTAAGAGAACCTGGAGTGTTCACTGAAGAGAACCTGTCCTGCTTGGGGGGTTATTGTGATTATTAATATTTGTGATAATATTGTGATTATTAATATTTGTGATTATTTCCCTCCAATATCCCTGTGCCTGAGGGCTTTAATGCACCCCAGTACAGCAAGGGACTTGCACATGCAGTCTTGCAAATAAACGTGCCCCAAACCCACCCCTTTCACTGGAATTCTCCAGTTTCCCCTCACCAGGCTGCAGTGACAGAAACCATTCAGGGTTTGGTGTCCACAAACGGCAGCAGGAGAGGGCAGTGGGTGTGGAGTGCCCCAGTGAAGTGCCCAGTGCCCCATTTATCCACTTTAGGGTTTAATTTCCTGCTAATAAGGTATTTAAACCTTCCAGAAAGCAGCTTGTGGTCTTTGTAGACCACATCTGCCCCAGATGCTGGAGCAGACCCTGCTGCCTGGCACTTGTTGGCTGCTGAGCCCTGATCTCACTCCTTCCCCCCGAGAGGAACCTTCTCCTGTCTGAACTGCCAGATCTGTGCCATCAGCTGCTCTCTAAGGCCCGGGAATATTCAGTCTCCAGACTGCAGATATTACTCCAAAGAGTAACTGGAGGGTTTTTCTTGTCTCCGGTGCTACATCAGTGTGAGCAACAAGCCGTGGTTCCTTTGATAACGAGCTTGCATTTACACAGCACCTGTCAGCTCTGAAGGGAGCTCTGCTAACTCAGCCCGTGCTGACAGAGCCTCGTCCACGGCGCTGCACAGCTCTGGCACTTTGTCTGCTGTCTCGTTATGTGCCTCGCTTTAATGTATGGAAAGCTGTTACCCAAAATGTCCTTCATATATAGGGGGAAAAAAAAGAACAAATGGATGAGTAATGTATGACTGGTGGTGCTGTAAACATTCCCCAGCTTGTCATTAATACCCAGCTTTATTTGTGTCTTCATCCACAGGCCTCTCCTGCCCTGCAGAAGAAGGATGGGGAGCTGAAACCAGGCAGGGAGGGGAGGAAGGCAGGGTGGGAAGGCAAATTGTGCTCCAATGGATCTTCAGCAGCAGCAGCTCCCAGCACAGAATTCTGCCCTCTGGACCTGGGGCAAGGTAGGACCCCTTGTTTTATTACTCTGAGTTGGTAAATACACAAAGCTGTGCGTTTTTCATCCTCTTGTGCTTGGCATGTGAGACTTACCCTGGTGCACTTGGACTTCTGGTTTTGCTAAAAGGAAAGGAAAAGGAAGGAAAAAGCTCCAATTCTGCCCAGTGCTCGTCACCCACCACCAGCACTCCAAAGAATGGCTCGCTGAGCTCTCAGGTGCTCTGAGGGAAAATCCTGCAGGAAAAAGTGTTAAGGGCTTGATTGGACGGGGCTCTGAGCAGCCAGGGATGGTGGAAGGTGTTGGAATGGGACAACCTTTAGGATCCCTTCCAAACCAAACCATTCTATGAAAAGCCTTCAAGAGCTGGTTTTGGTGGTGATGAATGTCAAGGTGTGGAGCATTAGATGGATAAGAAAGTACAGAAAGTGCAGGGTTGGCCAGGGTCCCATGTGCAAATCTGTTGGTGCAATGATTTGGTTTGAACTCGAGTGTAACTTCAGCACTGAGCAGGGAAATCTGGTTTTGTGAGATGTTCAACACAGGGGCTGTGCTGGGCTCAGGAGTGGGCCTGGAAATAAAGACCAGGAGCTCTGCCACTCGCTGGGTGGGAGAGCTCGGCGGGGTGGGTGGGAGCTGGCGGCTGTGCTCTGTGTTTGTAGGGAAAACCATCAGCAAGGGGTTCCTGAATGCTTTTCCAATCACTCAGAGAGAAGGGGCAGGGGGAAAGAAGGATTAGGCAGGCAGCTGAGAAATAATACAGGACAATAAATTCTTGAAATCTGGTACTAAATCTATCAAGGCGAATAATACATCCCGATGGGAGGAAGACATTATTTGTTTTTTTGTTTTAAATTTGCCAGATCTCATTTTTTTTGCATTTGTCTCAGGGAGGTGAGGACTTTGAAAAGGCAATTACAACTGGTGAGTGATTAGTGTTAGATGTGACACATTTATGCATCAAATATGTTTAACTGCATTAACCTTCAAGGAATTTACACTGACACCTTGAAAGATCTATCCTGTGCTCAGCCTGAAAAATCGGAGTTCTCCCTCAACTTCCATCTTATTTACATTAATTTTATTACAAAATAAATGAGTCTAAAATATTGATGGAGTTTTTCCAGGTTCTGAAGGTGGTGTGGCAGGAGAGTTGGAGGGAAGGAGGCACGGCTGGGGATTCTTTAGGGAGAGGTTTCTGAGGGAATGCAGTGGTGCAAGTGCACTGAAACGAGGTTATTTTCTGGTTTCTTCCCTGGCTGTCCCATCCTGGAGGGAAGACGACTGAAAGGGATGAGGTTACACAGCTCATTTATCCACTTTAGGGTTTAATTTCCTGCTAATAAGGTATTTAAACCTTCCAGAAAGCAGCTTGTGGTCTTTGTAGACTTTTAATCTTTACACATTATGCAGAAAGGAAGTACACGCTCACAGAGGGCTCTTACTGGGGATTTTCAGGAAATATTGAGGTTGTTAAAGAGCTCCCCGTGCTGCTCCTCTCTCTCCGTTTCCCAGCAGCGTGCTCTCTGCCCGGTGTATCCGAATTTCCGCTGGTCCCCAGCCCTGGCAGCAGCTCCTCCGGTGCCGGTTCAGCTCCATGTCTCTTGTGCTTCACTCCACTGAAATCTGGTTAGCTACGAGACAGACTCCGGTGGAATGAAGGACAACAGAACCCATGGATCGTCCTCATTTCCCTCGGGAAAACGCGGGCGAGGTTTTGGGGCGCTAAGGTGCCTTTAGGGACGCCCGGCTGGGTCACCCGCGGTGCTGGGGCCGTGTGTGGGAGCTGTGGACTCGGTGCTTGGAGGATTCTCTGGGCTGAAATCGTCCTTTTCCTTTCCCCCCCGCCCCATATCCGTGTTTGTCACCTCTGTAATTTTAGCCTGGATCAAAGCAGCCGCTTCGGACACTTTGCGCTGTTAATTGTGGGAGCAGCTGACCCAAGGATGTGCCAAATCTCCGTCTTTTGGAGGCCTTTAAACCACCAGGAGCTTCTGCAAATTAAACGCTCAAGGCGTTTGTTTGTCTGTTATGGCTTTTACAAGGGAGGCGCGACCAGATAATGGCCACGGCCCTAAACCCTGAATTTACAAAACCCAGGGAATGCCTGGAGGCGATTTTCCTCAAAGTGCTGGTCCTTTTTAAAGACCTCTGGCCATACTGGGAGTGCGTTAAGGTACTGCTGCCCTTTAGCCGAGATAGGGGAGAAATAATCCCATTTTAATCCCCAATAATCCCGGGATGTGGGAATTGGGGTTTGCTCCCTTCAGGTGCCTTGTGAAGCCCGGGCAGAGCAGGGAGCTCATCCCCTGTCCCAGCGGGGCACTGCCAGGCTGGCCCTGCTCATCCTGTCTATGGGATGGATCATGGATGTCATGGGATTGCCCTGTGGCACCATGAAGATTTAAATAGTTTAAAACCCTCTAAAAGGAGTTCAGCCTCTTCCTGAGAGCTTCCAATCTGTGAAAGACAAAAATAATGAAAAGTAAGGCTGTTAGGAATATTCCCCCTTCAAAATCCATCCCGTCCCTACATCTGTGCAGTAAAGACATTTCTGAGATTCCTGCAAAGGAATCTGATTATAGGTTTAAATATTTTACTTGATGGATTGTCCTGGCTTTATCTGTAAAATTAATGCATATCCTAAGCATTGCATGTTGCTTCTCCTCTAAATAACTGAAAACAATAAAACAAATCTACCTCGAAACACACAAATCCCATGAACGAAATGAAAATTCACCACATCCCAGCCAGGAATTGCAAGTGGTGTTTCCACTTTGGGTGGCTTTGCCAAATTAAGGTCCCAACTCCTTCCTCCTCAATGCCTGGGAAAGCTGGGGCTTTTGGAAGGGTCCAGTTCTGACTTTTGGCAAGTCTCCCACGCACTTGGATAACTTGAGATTTCAAATTTTAATTTGCTTACACTTTGCATCTTGGGAAAAGAGAGGTTAAGGTGCCTTGAAGGTGAACTGAAATGTTTGCCTGCACTTAAATTAAAAAAAAACAACAACCCGAAAACCAACCAAAAACCCAACCCACAAACCCCCAGTGCCCAGGTGCTGATGGGCGATTTAACAGAACAAATAGTTCAGGGTGTTTCTCTCTCTCTCTCCCTCTTTTAAGTCTAAACCTGCTGCTGCCTCGAAGCCTCTCCCTCGGTTTTGTCAGGACTTGTTGAAAGCTCCTGGGTAAGCCCTGAGAAAGGGTGGCCTAGGCAGGAACCCATCAACCGAAATTCCTCTGTGCAATCCTGGCTTATTTGAAATGCCTTTTATCAGGCAAGTTAGGACGGGCTCAGCCCCGCAAATGCCTCATGCACAGCTCCCGGCCGTTAACCCCTTCCTGCCGGGGATGCGCCGAGCCCAGCGCAGGGAGCAAACAGCTGCAGGCTGGGTTCGGCTCCAGCTTCCTTCGGGAGCAGCTCAGATCACGAAATCCAGGTGCTTATCAGCGAAATCTCACATTAAATCAATGGGAATAAAAACCTGAAACACGAGCTCCGGGGACCCACCTCCAACAGCCCCCCTCAACTCTGAACAACCAATTTCAAGTGTGGGGAGTTGGGTTTTTCAAATTTTCACGAGATATCCCTTGATTTTTGCTTTTCGCTTGGGAGAAGTGTTGAGGGTCAGGCTGCAGCTCCCCCTGAACAGCAGCAAAGGTCTGCTGCATCCTCAGAAGGGACAAACCTTTAACTAAAGGTCAGGTAAAATTGTGCTGGACTTCTCTGAACTTTAAAGTGAGCGAACATTTCTCTGTTCCTTTGTCTGTGGGGGAACCAAGCGGTCGAGGCAGATGCTCTGAGCCGGCTGCACTGAAAGGGCTTTGCGTGACCCCCAGGGATGGCAGCCTCTGGAAATTCAGTGCTGTGCCCTGTGTGCTCTGAAAAGTGCCAGGAACTCCCCATCCTGGAGAGAGAATAGAAAATAATTCCTATCCCTGTAAAACAGGCTCAGCTCTGACACTGTGACTTCCAGGGGCAGCACTTCCACAGCCCCAGCCCCAGCCCGATCCAGCTCTTGTGTCCAGTTCTACCTTTGGGTTCCCCTGTGCATTGCACGTGGAGAGGAACCTGATTGTTCAGCAGCAGCTGAAGCCAAAGCTCCTGATTCTCTCTTGGAAAAGTGAGAGGAGGCCTTGGGACACTTTGGCTGGTCCACAACAGCCGACACAAACCAGACACCCACAGAAAGGAGAAATGGCAGCCTGAGCCCCCTGGTCCCTCTGACCCCAGAGATCAGCGGGGAGCTCACACAAGCAAAGCTTCAGCATCTCCTAACACCACATCACAATGACTGTGAGACCTCAGAGACCTGGGCAAACTCAAACCAAAGCAAGTTCAAACTGTCTCCATACAGCAAATTAACAAATGTGACTGTTTTCTAAAACATTTCACTCCTTAGGATATCACTGGATAGGTAACAATTTTAAGTGATTCACAGAGAAAATCAAAACAAGAATCAACTGATGAAAATTGAGTTAAATCCTTACAAATGGTGGCCTGGACAGCAGCTCAGGTCTGGTGTTTGTTGTACCAGTGCAAGTCCAGAGCAAGTGCAAGGTTCTGATTGAATCAGGCTGTTCTTAAACCAACCTCCACATTCTTGCTGGTTTGGGAAATACCTCCCCATGTACCACCAACTTTCAATAACTTTGCTGTCACTTATGACTTTAAACATCCCCAGGAACTGTTTACAAAGTTCTCATTTTTCCTTTTAGAAGCCGTGTCCTGGCCTCGGCTTCCACACGGCCCAGGGCAGCTGCGTTGGTGTTTGAAGGGAATGAGCCGCGCTCGTGCCGTAGGAACGGGATTAATTAGGACACCTCATTAGAGCATCCTGTGTGTCCACTCCCCAAACCCCCATCTCTGCACAGGAGACTCCCAGGCACGACCCTGCCCCAGTTTTACCCAAGCCCTCCGGACACGTGGACGGAGCAGTCGCTCACTCACCTGGCTCTGCTGAACTGGTCCCAATCCCATCCCGCGGCCGCTCCACTCAACTTTGGACCAAAACAACAAAAACGGGCTAAGGAGGCAAGAGACTCAGAGCAGTGGGCTTAGAGTAAGGGAACTGGGGGGTTCTTTCTTTCTGTGTTTGGAGCAGACTCCGGGGGCGGGGGCCCAGGACAGCGCGGCCGCAGCCCCGGCCCCTCCCGGCGGCCGCAGGTGCGGCTTTATCCCCGCGCTCACCTGCGGCCGCAGCCAATGGAGCTCCCGGCTCCTCCCTGCCCGGCCCGCCCCGCGCTCACAAAACCACCCAAACGGCCCCAAAACACTGCAGCCTGTTCCGCCGTTCCTCCTCCTGCGCCCCAAGCTCCTGCTTATAAACCCGACGTTAACCCAAAGTACAGCAGAACAATTTCAAAGATTAACTTTTGCCCCATCAATTGCATTTTTTTAGTTGCCTTTCCATACATGAAATATTTCATTTTGCTTTTCCAAAGCTGCTAAAGAAACGGGAAATGTGTTGGAGAGCTGGCTCTTGAGTTGAGAGGTAGGGACCGTGATATAATCCCTGTACATCGGAATTCAGGTGGCAGGAACCCACCGTGGGGGTATAAACTTGTAAAGAATTTGGGTAGGAGAACTCTGGGAAGTGCAGGGATGCTCTGTCCAAGGGCCTCCGTGCAGGGGCTTTAATTCCAGTTCTAAAGGAATCCTGTTTATAGTGGGACTCACTGTGCACGCTGTGAATCCCTGGAGCCTCTTCCTTTCCTTACCCCCTCATCTCTGCCCTCCTTTGGGAGGGGGGTGCCCACCCCTGGCTGCCCCTGGAGCTGCCCTGCAGGGTGGGCACAGCTCTGCTGCAGTTTCCTTCCAGCCTCACAACCCGTTCCTGTGCGAGAGCTCGGCAGGCCAGGCTCGAGGTGCCCGGGCTTTGTACTCAGCTAAAACATCCTGGGAGGCAGAGTTCTTCTGGATCTTCTAGGTCTGCTCATCTGCACAAATGAAAATATTCCAGTTGGTTTGCTTTCCAGTGGAGTTGGATGTAAATAACTAAATAACAAAAAAATCAAGTTTTACTGCTCTTTTTGCTTTTTTTTTTATAGTGCCGACACCTTGAAAAAATTCTTCCACGCTGTTTTCCGTGTAAGGACTGCACACAAGCCCTGATTTTCCTTTTGTTTATTGGCTAAATTAGAGTTTAGCAGCGACACAGGTCACAAGGTTTGCTGCTTTAATTTGGGCTGTGCTGAATTGCCCTGAGCAGCAGTTTCCAGCACAACTGCCCACAGTTAGGAATTTACATCTCTGATTTTTGCCCACACGTTTCAAGCACGGAGGTGAACACATCAGTCTGTAAATGTGGCTCCTGCAGTACCTTTAGAGAAAGGGAAGTCCATGTTTTTCATGTGACAAATAAGAACTGAAGGTTATCACTGTTCATTTTCTGCTTTTATTTTCTCAGGGCTCCGTGAAACCAGGAGCCAAACTCGCCACAATTTTCGCTCTGCACAGTTTGAAGCCGGGGCTGTTGTTCTTTCAGATACAAATCTGTTCTTTTATTTGTTCTATCTCCTACTGGAAAATAACAAATACCTTTAAAGTTTACAGCTGCTACTGTCAAGGACAGATAGGGAGGGACTGGCTGGGGCCCGGGGAGCTGCAGGAATGTCCTGTTGTTCCATAATACCCAATTATGTCAACTACCCCTTCCTTTAAACTTTCAACACGTCCCCGTTAGGTGGGAAAAGCTGCCAGCACATCATAAAAGTGCTGCTGCAAAGCCCTGCCCTGCTGATGGAAACGTGTCAGGGGATGGAGCTCTGCCCTGCAGGGTCTGGGAGGCACATTCCACCCCTTGGCTCCCGAGGAGGAAACCTGTGTGGTCTTGAAGGCTTGTCAGCTCTGACCTCTAAATTTGTCCCGTAAATGGGATCAATTTATTGGGTCTGGAGGTTTGAGGCATCAAACACAGCCCAGGGAAGCTCAGGGCCACGTCTCCTGCAACTGCCCACTGTAAATTCAGCCCACAAGCAGGTGGAGAGGAATTACTCGGGGGTTTTTCACTGTTTGCCTCAAAAGGTTATGGTTGTGAAAAATGTATTTATAAAGCAGCTGCTTCCACAGGAGTCAAACAGAGCCTCAGACTGTGCATTCCAATGTCCCCATCCCAGGGAAAGCACCCCCGGAGCGATGCTGGGTCTCAGTTTGGTTTCCCTGGTTCTTCTGCCTGTGCTCAGCACGACCAGCCCTTCCTGCCCCTCTGCCCAGGCACTGCTCGCTCTCCCACGTGCATGAAAGGCAAAGCAGCCCGGGACCTTTCTGAAGTGGAGCCAGAACTCCCTGTTTGATCCTGGGGAGGCTCCTTCCTGCCTGGTTCTGCTCTCAGCAGCGCTGGGGTGAGAGCTGCAGGGTTTGCAGGGTCTGTGGGAGCAGAGCTCGGGCCTTTCCCAGCCAGTCCCTCCCCTCAGCTGCTCCTCTCTCTGCTCTGACCGGGGCTTTCTGCTGGGAATAGTGAGAAACACGTGCTGTGAAATTCAGGCTTCGAGCTCGTAACAAAACCTTTGCGTTCCGGAAAAAACAGAGAAAAAAGAGAGAGGCTGAGGTTTGCCTGGGTTTGTTTGAGATTTATCCCTGTTCCATCACCCAAACTCTTGTTGGGACTGCAGATTTATCACTGGGATTGCTGATTGCTGTCACTGCTTTTGAAATCCTGCTTACAAGCTACTCTGGCTGTGTGGCAGTGGCTGCTCAGGAATGCTCTCGCTGCCATCTCTGCAGCACAGGAATCAGGGGCAGTTTCACTGCTCAGGTGAATTTCCCCAAGCAGCGCTGGTGTGCTGCAGGTTCGTGTCGGAGATAAAATGATTTTATTTTTTTTTTTTGAACAACTGAAAAAGTGAATAAATTGGAGCGTTCAGGCCGTGCCAAGCCTGGGGCTGGTGCAGGTGGCAGGATGCAGTTGTGCTGCTCAAGTGAGCAGATCTGGAGATGAAGCCCCTTCGGAAGACAATGAGGAGCCTCTGTGCCAACTTCCCCTCCCTCAGCAGAGGATGGTGGCTCTGAATTCCTGTCAGAGCACCCAGGGCTGGGCTGGGCCCCTGCCCCGTGGGTCGAGCTCTGCAGGGCTCCTCTGGGGGAGGAGGAGACTCAGCAGCTGCTGCCCCATCTCTGCTCGAGCTTTCCAAAGGGGCTGGCACAGGGGAAGGGCTTAAATAACCTTCAAACGAAATAATTAGAGATTGATTTATACCTCAATTGTACAGCAGTATCCCAAGGCTCTGGAGGGAGCCAGGCCTGCTCTGCCTTTGAAGATCAGACAGAGTGGCTGTGTTTTAATTACGGGAGGGTTACCTGCATTTTCTGTGTCTGCAAGAGGTCAAGAGCTGAGATTTATCGTAATTCCTGAATTTCTGCTGTGCAACAGAACTTTAGAAGACGATTTCCCCCAGCCACAGGGGCATTGATCAGACCAACAATCCTAACAGTGTTTGGCTGGGGCAGCTCATTGCTGTCAGTGAGTTTTACCTGTAAAGTCTGTCTAAACCTTATTAACAAAGATATTTGTGCAGAGATGCATCTCCCAGGCCCACCTGCTGCAGGCATCAGGCAAAATCAAGTCTGCAGTCCCCAGTCACTGCAGGATTAAACCCTCTCCGTGCACACTCCCGGGTCGGGGAGCTGGGTTTGATGGTGAGCAGGCAGAATGAATCACCCTGCTGACAAAACTAATGCAACAGTAATTTAAAAATAAACCCTTTTAAGCTGATGTATGTGGTCTAAAGCCACCTGAGCATTGCTAAGGAGTGTATTTTTCAGTTTTATGTTTGCAAAAGAAAAAAAAAAAAAGAGCAAGAAAAAAGTCTCGGCATCTGCCCTCCCAGGGAATGAACTTTTAAGCAGAAGAGATGAAATTTCTGATTCCTCTGTGAATTTTAATGCCCTGAAAGAAACATTTAGCACTGCTTTAGCTTGCAGGTCGCTGGAGGTCTCTGCCTCTGTGCACAGCTGGGTTTTAGGAGCCCTGTTTGCCTCGTCCTGGGCTGGAATTTGGCTTCCTGCACGCTCCCAGCCAAAGGAAAAAACCGATGGCAGAAGTTCAGGGCTGAGGAGGGAATGCACAAGGCAGCTGATAGAACTGAGTCACAGATAAATGTCTGCAGAGATCTGTGTTATTTATACTGCTGAAATGTACAGGGAAATGCAGCACAAGGTGGAAAATTAAACTACACAGAAACCTCTTTGCTGGAAAATATGGGGGCAATATTCCTTCCTCTGCTCTGGAGTTTACAGCAACGCTAAAAAGTTATGTTCTGCAGTCACAGGCATTTTAGAGAACCTGATAACTCCTGCAGGTGGGGGGACAGAGGGTAACTTGTTTCCCAAGGAATCTGTGCACCCTCAAACTTGGATTTGCTTTCATGGTGGAGCACAGGCTTGGGGGAAGTGCAAGCTTTGCTCTGCCCTCTGTCCTGAGGGGTTTGCCAGCCTTTAGTGACAAATTCCCTGCGCTGGGGGAAACATTCCTCCCCCAGTTTGCAGGAAAGCAGCATTAGCTAAAGCAGAGTCACTCCCTGCCTGTGCCAGCCTGAGCGTTTTGGGGAAACTTCGGCTTCCTTGTGAAATGTCGAGTGCTGCTGCCCTGGGGTTGAGCAATCGCTGCTCGTGAGTGAGTGTGTGTGTGTGTGTGATCCCAAAAACACCAGCAGTGCTTCTGGCTCCCTCCTCACAACACTGCAAGTGCTGACAAAGCTCCGTTTCAAAACGTAGTAGTGCAAAATTTGGGCTTAATTTGGATAAGTATCCTTGGCTTCTGGAGGCTTTTTTGTACCGTTCTGGCCTTTCCTGAATCCACTTCCTGACAATGCTGAGAAGTGGGGATGTGTTTTTTCGTGATGTGATTTTTTTTTTGTGATGAGTGAAGCTGAAAGTACTGAGAAGTTTGTTTTCTGTTTCGGGGTTCTTTTTGTGTTTGTACTGCCCAGAGACCTGGAATAGTGGGAGGTGTCCCTGCCCAGGGCAGGGGGTTGGGGTGAGATGAGATTTAAGGTCTCTGTGAATCTGTAACACAGATTCTGGTCCAACCCAGCCCCTCCCTGACCTTTCCCCGTGCCCGCGGTGCCCACCCCGGGATGCGCTCCCTGCCCACGCCTTCGGGGATGCTCGGGCGCCGGTCCCGGAGGGTCAGAGCCCTTCCTGCGAGCCCCGGCTCCGGAGCTGTTCCAGCACGCCCCGGGCTCCTGCGAGGCTCTGTCACCTCATTCCTGGCCTTTGTGTGCGGCTCAGCGCGGGCTGGGAGCGACCCGAGCCCTTCCCTGCCCGACAAGAAGGAACACGCTGCCTTATCTGAGCAGCAATTCCAGCCGGGGCCAGGGACACGCCTTTGGGAACGCTCCCTGCTTCAGCCTCCTTCGGCTCGGTGCTGCCTCGACTTGTTGGGGATGCTCTCGAGGCTGACAGTGCCTCTCTGAGCTCTCCTGCCCGGCAGTGCCCGCTCGAATCCAAAGAAAACAGCTTCAGGTTCGAGGGAGCCTCGCCTGGCTCTGCTGGTGCCACGTTCAGGTTCCTGCAAAGCTGGGGCCATCCAGGCTCTGCCGTGGATGTCAAATATTTGTGTGCATGGGCCCTGGTTTTGGTGGGGTGTGTTAAAGTAACACCCACAGCCTTTTATATGGGGTTTAGAGAAAGAGTTTTTAGTTGGAGGCTTCGTTCCTGTGGCCAAGTGAGCACTGGCTGAGTTGAGGGATGTGCACAGGGCAGCTGCTTGACACAGGCTGGGATCTGAGGCTTGGAAGGGAGCAACCAGTAATTTCTGTTTCTGTATCTGTAAGGGACACCTCCAAAGGCAAAATCACCTCCTTTGGGGGCCTTTGAAGCTGCAGTCAGAGAGAGGCCCCATGTGCTGCATCCCACCTGCAGAGGCACGGCGCAGGTGAAGCCCAGCCGGGGGCTGTTCTGTAGGGCCGGGGATGTGCAGTTCAGGAGGAGCCTGGGGTGTCACAGGGAGCCCCTACAGCTCCTTTCCCCCTCCCTGCCGTGGGAATGAGAGCACCTCTCTGCAGAGCCGTGCACTAAAATCAGAGATGGATCATTGCAGTCCTTGTGCAGAATCGCTGCTGCTCTGGGCTCTGTGCAGATGGGGGACAGAGGAGGGTTCAGGGATGTGTGCCTGCAGTCAGGCAGGACATGAAAGGGTTCAGAGCAGTGTTTGAGGCGATGTCTCAGTGTGGCAGTGCCAGGGACTGAGGCCCAGCCAGCACTGATGGAGTTATTTTGGTTACCAGGGCAGTGAGTGCCACACATCCCACGGGCAGCGAGTTCCGAGCCTGCCCCACTCCTGAGGAGACAGAGATGGGTTAGAAACAGCACCAGGGTGACACCAGACCCAGACTGGGGTAACTGGGAGGATAAAAAGCTCCTGGCAAGGCCCGAAGCACGTGGTTGGAGCTGGCTGTGTCACGGGTGCTCCGTGGGTGAGGACCGGGCTGTGTCAGAGCTGCTGCCCGGGGGCTGCTGGCTCCTCTTGAGCCTTTCCCCTCTGCCCTGCCCCGTGTGGGATGCAGAGCTCCGGGCCATGAGAACAATGCCGACCTCAGGAACTCTGACCACACCTTGGGGAAAAGAAAATTAAGGGCTGCGAGGTACTGTGCAAATGCTGGGCTGTTCCTACCTGCCAGCACCAGGCACGCCAAAGCCGTGAAGCAGCTGCCGTGCTCTGATACTCTCCTGCATTATTTACTGGTGCCATGAGCATTCCCAGGCTCTCCTGGCTGAGGTGCCATCTCAGCTCGGCAGTTTTGATGATGACAATCATAATGAGACGGAGGAGGAGGAGGAGAGGCAGCTCGATTTTGATTTGGATCCTTCTGCCTTTTTAAAAATGGAAGATTTCTAACTCTCAGCAAAATCCCTGCCACAGGAGACCTTGTTTTACATTCTGCCTTTTTGCAGACCTGATATAGAGGGGCTTTCTGCAGAATCCCAGTCTGGCATTGTTCTGTTAATGATGGAGTGAGGAGGCGTTTGGTTGCCTTCCCTGATGTTATCTTGTATTTTCATGTTCTGAGAGGGCATTTTTGGATGTGTAGGAAACCAGTGTTAAATATAAACATAGATGCTACTTCAGGGAATCTGTCTCATTCAGCCAAGACTCAAAGCTGTTTCACAGTCAGTAATTTTTTTTTTTTGTTGTTGACTTCAGTTCATGAACAGTGGAAAAGTCTGCACTGACTGCTCTAGAGATGAGTGATTTATCTTCACTTGGGATGGGCAGAAAGTGATTTTGCAGACATTGTAGGTGTTCCCAGAAAAAACCCAACCAAGACTCACTCCCCTCCGAGCTGAGGAAAACACAGAACTCTCCCTTTGCCCCTGCAAAGCTGAACCAGAGCACCCAGGGCTGAGCGAGCCTGGCCCTGTCCTGCCTTTCAGGGTGTCTGTCCTCAAGGCACTCCTTGGAAAACGCAGTTCAGACACAATTTCTGTGTTGTGACTGGCAGCGGGGTGGAACCAGGGCATCCTTTGGGCTCCTTCCAGCCCAGAGCATTCTGTGACTCCATTCTCTGATTCTGTGCCTGGGAGAGGCTCCTGTGACAGGATGGGCACAGGTCCCCTCCTGCTCTGTGTGTGCCAGGGCTGCAGAGCTTCATCTGACACCTCCCTGCCCTGTCTGAGCTCCTTTATCAGAGCCCATTTTGAGGGAGTTATCCCAGATCTCTTCCAGATCAAGGAAGTAGAAAATCAGGCTGGAGCTCTGCAGGGATTTTCATACCCAGCCTCTGCCTGGGGCTTCTGGTGGCTTCTGACCCTGGTGTCAGCTGGAGTTTGTCAGGTGATATCCCAGGCTGGGGCTGCAGGAAGTCGAGGCAGGATCAGGGTGGGATCAGGGTGGGCTCTGGTCCCTGTGGGAGCTGCGGGCTCTTGGCCAGGGCTCAGCAGACACCAGCACCACTCAATAAACAGCACAGCCACATTCTGCTGTGCTGTGAATTAACTTCTGTTGTATCTGGGCAGCAAACATGAAGCAACTTGCTCTGTCGGTGTGTAGCTCTGGAATTACCGTAGCAGGGGTGTCGAGCAGCCAGGGCAGTCTGACATCAGTCCGTGTCTCACGGGGGGAGCCACTTCCTCAATCACACTCAAACCTCCTTTGTCTCCACTTGCCGACCCTTGCCAAGCTCCTGCCTGTGGAGGCTGCCACTGCAAAGCTGCAGTGAGCTGGGTTTGCTGGAGCCCACCTTTGTGATGGACAGGGGTTTGGAGTGGGGCTGGATCTGCCCCCGGAGCAGGGGAGCAGAGTCTGTCAGGATACCTGGGCACAGGGGGAGCAGAATGTCAGGACACCTGGGCACAGGGGGAGCAGAGTCTGCCAGGACGCCTGGGCTCAGGGGAAGCAGAGTCTGTCAAGACTCCTGGGCTCAGGGGGAGCAGAGTCTGCCAGGATACCTGGGCATGGGGGGAGCAGAGTCTGTCAGGACATGTGGGCTCAGGGGGAGCAGAGTCTGTCAGGACACCTGGGCTCAGGGGGAGCAGAGTATGTCAGGACACCTGGGCTCAGGGGGAGAAGAGTCTGCCAGGACACGTGGGCACAGGGGGAGCAGTGTCTGTCAGGACACCTGGGCTCAGGGNCAGGATACCTGGGCACAGGGGACTCTGCTGGCACAGCAGCACACGTGTCCTACACAGATCCCAGCAGCACTGCAAGAGGAGATGTGGGTGATGTGTAGCTGATGTGTAGCTGATGTGTAGCTGATGTGTAGGTGGTGTGTAGCTGATGTGTAGCTGATGTGCAGAGATGTGTGTGTGATGTGCAGGGGTGTGGAATGGGATGGACAGAACATTCCAGAGGCAGTGGGAGCCAGGCAGGGACACAGACTCGAGGGAAACAGCCCCTCTGCACTTTGCACACCGTAGAATCACGGAATGGTTTCGGTGGGGACCCCCCAGTTCCACTCCCCTGCCATGGGCAGGGACACCTCCCACTGGAAATAAAACATCGGTTCAATGTGTGTCAGTGGAGGAATACAAATCAATATTTAAACCCCCACCAACCAGAAAACCCAACCAGTATTTCAGGTTTAGATATATCCCTATAAAACCCCTTTGGATCCTGTCATCGATTACCCCAAAGGCAGCACAAGCTGGGGGATGATTGGAGGCAGCCTGGGAAGTCTGGTTTTCCTCCTGACTTCCAGGAGTGGGGAATATTTTAAGGGGTTCACGCTCATTTGTATTTTAAAGCTTCTTACTGTGAAGTGCAAGACCAGGGGCTACATCTTCAGCTGGCATAAATCTGCCTGGCTGCATGCAGATAAAGTGATTTACGCTGGCTGAAGATCTGGCCGTGGATGGAAGAGATGGAAGCAGGTGGATGTAATTTCTCTAAATTTCCACTCAAGCTGCACCCGCCTGGAGCAGCAGGAATTGAACAGCACTTTCCCTAAGAGTAAAAAAGTTATTAACTCCATATTTGTGTTAGTGCCTCGCTGCCCTCCCTCATCTCGATCATCACACGTAGCCATGGGCTGTCTCTGGCAATGACTCTGTCTCCCCAATAAAATTAAAAATCACTTTTGTTTCATATCTTTTTAATCAGACGCATCCTTTTTAATAAAGGGCTCTGCTCTTTAAGGGGTGATGCGCTGATGAGCAGCAGGCTCGGAGGTTATTGCGTTTCCCTGATTTGAATTTCTCTTTCTGCATTTCAGCTGTGAAAATAAAGCTGAAGCAAACTCCCCACAGCCTCTGCACATGCAGCACAAGCAGAGTTTCGCTGCCTCCCACCTCTGGCTGGGATTGATGCCCAGTGTCAGGGGATGTGTGGCCACTGTACACTTTGGTGCAAGAACAGATTTTATTCCTGAATGTCCAATATAGGAAAGAGGAGAGGCACAGTATAAAAAAGACAAAGGTGAAACTCCAGGAATTTGCTGAGTGTTAATTTTATTCAAATAGTTCACGCAGATTTCCTTAATTGTTCCAAGCTTGAAGAATCAAACAAGCCCAAAATGGCTCTCTATGTTTAGTTTCTTATATTGATTCATTTATTCCTGGGATTGTTTCAAACACAGACCTGAAGGAACTTTATGAGCCAGATTTTTTTTTCTTTTTCTGAAAGTGAACAAGCAATATAATTAAACCTGAGGAATTCAGGAGGCTTTGGAAGCAGCAGGTTTCTATCCTGCCCCACAGTGTGTGCAATTTGGATTTCCGGAGGATGGCACTTGCAGGTGGTTGGCGTCCCCTACCTGCAGGGGACATTCCCAGAGCCCCCTGCTCTGGGCTGGGCTGGGATGGTGTGGGGTGCTCAGCAAACGTTGTGAGGTGCTTGAACCCTTCCCAAATCGAGCTCTGTGCCCTCCCTGCCCCCCCAGCCCCGGGAAGTGTGTGAGGGATAAAACCTCCCTTGAGTTCCAGCAGCTCCGCTGCTCCTCGTGCGCCGCGGTTTTGGGGTTTTCCAGCACGGAAAGCGTGACTGGGGGCTATGTTTTCAGGGATGGCAGAGCAAAGGCAATACAGTTGCAGGATTTTTGCATATTTCTGATCCCGAGGCTTTCCTGGGCCGGGTGGTTGCTGCACAAGTCAGAACAGCACCAGGCTCTGCTCTGCCCAAATCCACCCCGGGAGCTGCTGGGCTGTGGCTCTGGGGACTCTGCGGCTCTGCAGCTTCTGGAATGTCCTCACAGACATCTCAAACTCCAGGTGTGCAGCAAGGGGAGTTCAAAGCAGGAAATAACCAAAAATAACCATCAGTGACTTCAACAGATTTTCTTTTGCCCATCAGCCTCCTGTGGAGAGTTTCACATAGGAACTGATCCTGGCAACAAATTTTGCAGTTAACTCGAAAAGATCTGGTGCAGTCAGTGCTGATCTACTGCACTTTGGAGGGTTTTGCCTCCAAACGCCCGTCCTGCACCCAAATCTTAGATCTGAAAAGTTCTTCCCAGTCAGAGCAGCCCAGGCTTTGCAGCACTCACTCCCCCTTTGCTGCAGGCACACAAATTGGTGCAGAACCAGGCTCTGATGGGGCAAAAATGCAGCACAGAAAGGTGGGAAAGGCTCCTACATGGCTTAAACTCACCATTTACAGTGTGTAAATTGTTGCTAACCAACCCTTGCAATTATAAAGCTCTGAACAAAAACCTGTTGGTATTTCCAAAGGATGAGAGTGGCAGCTTTGCAGGGCACCGTGGGCAGGGGCAGGGTCATCTCACGAGTTCTCTTGTCCAGGTGGATCTGTGTTGTCCAGTTTAAGCCTCATGGACTGGGCTGACTGGGCTGTAGCAGAAGGTGCTGCCAAATCCAGCAGCTCTCCATGAACTGCAGTGGTGGCAGAGCTGGGCACTAAATGCTCATTTCAGCACTTTTGGACACAGAACTTTGCCAGAGCATCCCTCCAGCTGAGTGCCACCACCTCTGGAGAGGCCCTGCTGGGGAAACAATTTGTCTTTATCACAGACCAGGGCAAGTAAATGGGAAGAGAAGTTAACATCACATTTCTGTGCAAGTTTAAGATATTGTGGGCATTTGTCTTCTGGATTAGCCTATGGTGTCTGTGGTGTGGCTTTTCATGCTCCTCCTCCCACGGCTTCCCTGCGTTGGAGCCGTGAGTGGAGTCCAGGTGTGTGAGGTTCCCTGGTTGGGGTTCAGAAATTCCTACCCTGGGGTGGAGGGGGAGGGAAGAAGGAGGAGAAGAAAAAGAAGAGAAATGAGAAAATCAAGTAGGCTCCACCACCTGCCATGTAATGATGGGTTCTGGAGATAAGGCTGCTTTAAGGTGCATTCCAGACGTGTGGGTCCTGCCCAGACACAGCACAGAAGAAAAAGGAGACTTAAAACAACAGGCAGCTCCTCCTCCCCCCGTCAGGTGTGCACACAGCTACGAGGGAACAGCCGGCCCCAGGAAAACCTCTCTCCCTGCTGATGTTTTCCTACAGTTCTGATCCAAAGCCCCCTTGGAGCACACAGGTACCTCCAGCCCCTCGGATCAAGCTGATGCCTGTCCCTGGGGTTAAATCCAGAGCCCGCCCAAACAGAGCAGCACCCGCAGAAGCTGCTGGAAAATGCCCCATCCCCTTCAGTGATCCTCGTCTTCCCTAGAAAGGGAAATTGCAAACAACTGCACATCTCTGCCTGGAAAAGGAGAGATTCCCTGCAGGGGGAATTAGGGCAGGGTTAGGCTTTAGTGTCGCAGCCCATGCAGCACTCATGGAAACACGGCTCCTGGGGTGTGCTGTGTGAGATTCCAGGTGTCCGCTGGGATTGTGCAGTTTGGAGCACGGGGAGAACAGCGGGACGAGTCTCCATGTGCTCACCTCGCTGGGATTGTTCTTCCCCCACACTGCCTTTGTGTCCAAGGGTTCTGAGCCCCAAGGGAGACAAGAATGAGGCCTTTGTATCTTTTCTGGAGGGTTTTTTGGCACTGTAAAAGTCCCTCTCGGGGGTGTGCAGAGTTGTGATGTCACCGGGATTTGCCCCAGTGAAAACCGAGGAGAGAACAGTGAGTGACTGTACCGGCATCTCAGGAAAGTGCTGGCATGATAAAAGTGGCATCACCCAGTAAAAATGGGCTGTAAAGCTCCTACATTCCAGCCTCTCTTGTCAGGCTATTTCTAAGCAAATTTTCTCTCTGTTGCACTGTAAAAATAAAGTGTCAGGCGCCGAGTTTGGATGCAAATGGGAACATAACTCTGCAAGATGGAAGCTTTATCTGGAATCTGAGATTTTTTAGGGGAGTGGTTTCTTTTGGAAAGGCAGCTATTTTTAGAAAGTAAGAGATGGATGCTCCTGTCTGAAGGGCCCGGCTCCTGTTTGTCTTCAAATGAGGAGAAAAACTCCTTTCATTTTCCATTTAAAAAGACAGGCAAGTAGTACTTATTCCAGAAGTACTTTGCCTCTGCTCATCCCTCCACATGAAGCCAAAATTCCCTCTCAAATTGTCTTTTGTCTCTCATTCCCTCTCTCCCATTCCATATTTCATCAGATTTGGCCAACAATGGAGATGTTGGAACTTTATTAGAAATGAAAGTGAAATTTAAATGAATGTCAAAATGGAAAACACGTCTATAAATATTTGAAGAGACCTGAGCTGAGACAGGTTCCTTCCCCTTTGGGTCAAAGGCAGTGTTGGTGTACAAAGCTATTTTGGCACTTTGGAGGAGACATTTTTAAACAGCCTTTAAAATATATATTCAAATCAATTCCAAGTGGGCTAAAGCCAACAGAAAGGTTAAAGTACCTTTTTTAGTCACTTTCCAAATTTTAGTTTCTTTATCTTAATGCTCTGTGGAGCTTTCTGCCCATTCAGTCCATTTGTATTCGACTCGGGGAAGTTTCCTGGTAATTGCTCAGCCCCATCTAATTCCCCAAAGTCCCAAAATGCAAAACAATTCTTCACAAGACAGAGATTGCTTCTTACAAGCTTTAACAGCAGGGAAAGAAAAAAAAGGCATTAAAATGATGTGATCTAAGGTGGAGTTTCAGTGCTGAACCATTTCCTACGAGAATCCATTTGGCAGAGAGTTTTCAGGTATTACAGGAGAGGCCTGGAGCCTGTCCTTGCTCCTGCCAAAGCCAAACCACCTTGGACATCAACAGGGCAAGGCCGTGGAGGATGAAAATGGATGTTTTTCCCCTGAATTCAACATAACCCAGGCAAACAGACTGTACTAAAAGAACCATTTCCTGCTGTAGATGGGAGGCAACTCGAGCCCAGCGGGGTTCTGAATCCGTAGGTGTCAGGAAGAGGCACTGGTGTTTATCCATGTGCTCACCTGGCACCCTTTTCCCCTCAAATGTTTGTCCCTGGGGCCAGGAATCGCAGCCACCTTCACCCAGCAGAAAGCTGAAGTTCAGCTCTGTGGTGCTGACCCTCTGCAATCCCCCTCGTTCCCGTTGCTTTGTCTGAAAAATGGATAAAAGGGCAAAGCTTCCCAGTGAAATGCCAGGAAAGGAAGGGAGAGCTGATGTCCCAGGCTGTGCTGATTGCGTGGCACAGCTCGTGGGCTCCATGGGCTCCTCTCACACCCTGAGGAGCAGCAGGAAGGTGGGAGGTAAAACCCCGCTGTCCCGTTCCCGACAGCGCTGGGTTCACACGGAAAAGCTGCCGAGAGCTGAGCCAGGCTGGAACATCTGCAGCAACGGGAATGGGAAGGGCTGGAGGGGATTTGCCTGCAGGGTTATTTACATTCTCCGTGTGCTGACAAGCTCCTGCAGCCCAGGGCTGTGCTGGGCACTGGGGAGCTCTTGCTACTGGGAGTAAAGGGCAGAGTAAAGCAGGTGGAGGTCTGGCCAACCCCCAGAGCTCTGCAGGCTCTGCGAGGCTGAGCTCTCCTGAGCTCCTTTTCCCCTCCAAGAGCTTCCTTTTCCCCTGGAAATGGGACCAGAGGGAATGGAGCAGGCCTGGTCTCAGGAGAGCCTGAAGGAAGTTGTGTGGATGTTGGAGTCAGTGTGGTGAGCGCAGTTCCCAGCAGCAGGAGGAGCTGGGAAGGGAGAGGACATTTCCTGGGAAGTTTGAGCCCTGCAGTGCTGCACGTTCCCCGAGCCTGTCCTGAGGGGCAGAGCTCGCAGAAGAGCTCTGGGCAAGGTGAGCCAGGGCTCTGAAGGTGCAGCGTGCCCTGCAGCTCACACCCTGGCAAACAGGGCTCATCTCCAGCTCCTTGTGTCCTCCAGGACTGTGGGAACCTTCATTTGTCACTGCAGAAAGGGGTCTCAATATTTTATGAAAAAAGCATTTTACCACAGGACTTTAGTGAATATCAGCATAATTTAGCCGTGATTTAACGGAACCTTTCATTGACTTTTAAAATTATGCCTCTCCATCACCTACCCTGTGGGTTTCCTTGCTTTTCATCTTGCAAATCCCATTACTTATTAATTTCCCCATAATACATAATAGAGGCAGAAAAGCATATAGCATCCCATTCAGCAATGATTTACAAGTCTCTTAGTTCTGAAGCAACACAAGAAAGAGCAGACATTTTATGAGTTTCCTCTGTGTGTTTGCTTCAGAAAAAAACATATAAAGCCATGGATACAAACCTGGGGCTTCTTTGGCCATGACCTCATAGCTCCAGCTCTTGCAGCTCTGCAGAAGATGCAATCTGGAGGAGATTACAGCAGCACAGCCAGGGCAGAATTAGCAAGGAGATGGTGAGCAAGATTTACCTCATCCTCATTATGATAATGGATGTAATATCCATGGAAATGCTGATGGGCTTTGCTCAGAGAGGAAGAACTGCAGGCAAAGAGCAAACACACAAACCAGCATTATTTGCCCACATTCCCAATCGGGGTTTTGCTGGCATGTTCATCTTTCTACAGGGGGCCCAGGAGGAACTTTGATTCCCTTGGTGTTTGCAGAAAATGACTTGCACATACCATGAATCAGAGGGGCTCATTTCGGAATGTAGAAACTATTACTCATCCTGCTCTGGCATGAATGAGCATCTGGCAGCATATTCTAAAATTCTGTGAAGACAACAGGAGGCAAAAGGAAAAAAAAATCGAGCTGGAGTGCACCTCTTGTCAGCTCAGCAGGCAGCAGATGAGAACTGGAAGGAGGCAGCACAAAGACAGATCTGCTGAACTGAGCCTTTATGTGCTTTCTGTTTCCATCCATCCACTCCTTCTAGCTTTTTTTTAGAGCAGGCTGGGGGTCCTACAGAATACATGGAGACAAATTCACCCACTTAACTCTGCTCCAGGCCAGCCTGGGGCGTTGTGATCTGGAGGTTTCCGGGCTGCAGCAGCCCGAGGAGGCAGCGCTCCTGCTTGGTGCTCTGGGCCCAGGGAGATGGAGCTGGGGGAGTCCTGGCATTTGTCAGATTTGTTCATGTGGGCTTAGAGCCCTTTGGCATCAATGGGAATGCCCCGGGGAGGGAGTGTCCTGCGTTCCCAGGAATGACACAGGGCAGCACACAGCAGGGCAAGGAAGTGCTTGTGACCATTTTTTGAGGGAAACCCCAAATCTGAGTCAGTAGCTGATCACAAAGGGAGCAGTTTCTCACAGCAGAGGGGCTGTGAAGCCATGGGGAGATGAAGGCTCATTTCATCTTTTAGGGTTTGTGTTCCCTGATCCTTTACAGGAGCTGTGTTGTCTCTGCTTCCTCAGCCGTGTGCAGAGCTGGGACTGGGACTGGGCAAACTCCACATTGTGCCTTCTCCTGCAAACAAATACCCCAAATCTGTGTGAGCAGGGATGGCAGCCGAGGTCCCTGGAGGAGGCAGGGCACTGTCCCCACTTGTCCTGCCACAACCTGCCCTGCTGCCCCTTCCTGAGCGTCCGCAGGTGCCGCGGAGCTGCTCTGGGGTTGCTGAGGAACCCTGGGGTGTCTGAGGAGCCCCATCTCCCCGTGCTGTGTGGGGCTGGGGCCGTGGCAGCCCCTGTGTGTGTTTCCCCTCTCAGGGAGCAGTGCAGTTGGGCCCATGGCAGTNAGGACTGGGGCCGTGGCAGCCCATGTGTGTGTTTCCCCTCTCAGGGCTCAGTCCCTCTGCGTTTCCCCTCTCCGGGAGCAGTGGGGCTGGGCCCATGGCCGCCCCTGTGTGTGTTTCCCCTCTCAGGGCTCAGTCCCTCTGCGTTTCCCCTCTCAGGGCTCAGTCCCTCTGCGTTTCCCCTCTCAGGGCTCAGCCCCTCTGCGTTTCCCCTCTTGGCAGCAGCGGGGCTGGGCCCATGGCAGTCCCTCTGCGTTTCCCCTCTCAGGGATCAGTCCCTCTGCATTTCCCCTCTCAGGGATCAGTCCCTCTGCATTTCCCCTCTCNTTATTATTATTATTATTATTATTATTATTATTATTTCTTGCTGGCTGCCTTTTCTCCCTGCTGTGGGGTTTTTTTATTATAATTATTTTGTTTTTAATGTTTTTTTCCCTGCTGCTTTCCTGCAGCCACGGTCTCTGCCAGACTCCCCGGGACAGGCACTCCCACGGGCAAGAGCACATTGTCAAAACAACCCCACAGTTGTATTTTCCCTTGCTCCCTCATCGTGGCAAAACCTCCTTTTCCAAGGGAGTTGTTTCCTCCTGTTCTCTTCCCCCAGGTATTCCGTGGAATTGATTTCTCCTCTTCTTTTACAGATGAGATATTCCAGGAACAATCGAACTCATACTGCTTCTGTCAAACTTAATCTAGGATACATTAATCTGGAATATAGCAGGGAACCAGGCCCAGAAAACATGAAGTTCCTTTTTTATCGGGGAGCTAATAAAGCAGAAGGATGATGACAGGCTACTGAAATTTAAGCAACCAAGAAAGGAAAGATATTTTATTCAATAGTTGGGATAAAACTTCATGTTCCAGAGATTTCAAGGAGCTCAAACAAGGGAGATGAAAGAAGACTGATTTTCTTTTTCCTAAATAGACAGGTCTGGGGGTGGTTTTTAGGTTGTCTCTGTGCTTATCAGAGTCACTGATACATTTCCTCTCCTGAAGCCAGACAGGAAAGATGTGACTCCTCAAACAGCTGGGGTTACAACCCTTCACCAGGCAGGGCTGGGGCATCTCTGCTCCTCCTCACCGAGACAGAGCTGCTCCAAAGGGCTCTGTGGGGCCACTTTAGGTGTCTGCCTCAGGAGGAGATGAATCACACCTTGCAAGTGCTGATTTCTCTCTCTTATCTCTCAGAGGAGCCTAAGGTGCCTCGTTCAGATCCAGACGTTTACACAGATGAATCACACCCTCAAGGCCATGGAGAAAAGAATGAAAATCTGCAAGCCTAGGCCCAAATCTCTCGAGTCATCTTGAATAATTCTATTATTTTACTGAATAGAATGATCCAATGTCTTTAAATTGCTTCATGCTTTACTGGTAGAAAATGAAGATAAATAAATTCTCTCCCAGAACAAACCCCTCACTTTATTTTTTCCTGATACAGCACAGGCAGTGGTGTTCCTTTCAGGATGGCCCTTCCTTAGATGTCCTCTTTTTCCTAAATAAACACAGAATTCACCTCTGTGTGCAGCCTCCAGAGTGCCTCTTGCCTTCCTCTGAGCAGGAACCTCAGAGATTACCAGATCAGAGGCACTTCTAAACCATCTGTGCTTCACTCAACGTTTCCAAGGGTGTTGATATTTCCCAAGCCCTCAATGGCTTCTTCAGATTCTCCTGTCCTTTGAAATGCTCGTGTTCAAGAGGGAAATCCTCACCCAGAGAACTCTCCTCCCTGTGTGAGATAATGATGGAGGTAACACCACGACAGGGAAAGCTTCACTCTTCCAGCAGGTCAGCCTCAGTGTGCTGTCCTCTGGGAATGAAAATCCACAGTGCTGGATGTCCCCTTCCACGTCTCTTCTTGAATTAATTTATGGTGGAGTCATTTAGAAACAGGGAGAGGAGGGTAGAAAACGAGAGTACGGAAAATGTGAGTCTGGGAGCAGGTCAGGATTGATGCAGCTCTTCCCATTTCCTCTTTGGTTATTCCTCTGCTTGCTCCCTGTAACTGAATCACCCTGGCAGTGCCTCCTGATCTCTCCAAGCAGGGACCATCCTTTTTTTTTGTGGAGTATTTTGCACAGAAAGTCCAGCTCTGATCGAGTGCTGCACTGGCTGCCCTAACAATAAATTCCCATTACCAGAAGCAAGACGTATTTTCTTATGCATCCCCTTTGCAGAAAGGCATAAACCGAATTTTGACTTCAAAGGAGACATCTTTGTTCAGAATGTAATGCTCAGAAATGTTCTGCAGTCAATTATTTGCAATTAGAATGAAAAGAGAAACCCCCTTCCCCAAACCGCCTGTAATTACAAACGATCCTTTCATGAAGTATAAATCCAGTCATTAAGGAGTTTCAAAAGTTTTAATTCAGTGGGCAATTAAAAAGAAGGATGTCGGGTGTTGAGACAGAGAACAATGCCGTGGTGTGCTTGGGGTCCGGAGGTATCAACGGCACTTTTAGCAGAAAGATTTTCCTATTGATCCCGGCGGTTTTAGGAGGCAATTCCTCAGCGTGGGATCGTTACCAGCCCTTAACAATGTCTCTGCTGAGCCACTGGGGTCGATAGGAGCAAACCGAGGGGCAGCCTTGGCCTGCAGCCCCAAAATCTCCTCCCCAAAGAGCCGCTGCCACCGGCTCCTGAGCGGGGTCCTGGTCTAGGGCACAGGGCAGGGAGATCCCTGTCCTCCCCACAGGATGGGGACTGAGGGGAGGTGTGCCAGGGCTTTCCCAGGTGGAAGGTTTAGCTCACGAGTCCTGAGTTACTGAACAAGGCTGTTCCAAGCACAACACGCCCGTGTTTCCATCAGGCAAAGCCAATCCTTACCCTTTGCCCAGAAAGTGAATAAAAACATCTGAGGGGTGCCTGTAATCCAGGCTCCCAGGAGCAATCATTTTCACATTTGGACACATCCTCAGGATGGAGCCAGAATGGAAACCGTGCATCTCAATCCTCTCTCCCAGTTTGTGAAGTTGGGAGGAGGAAGGGAGTTTTTGGAATGCTCGTATTTTGAAATTGGGACTTAAATTTCTTACTTTCGTTGCTTGAGGGAGGCCGGTTCCTTTCTGGATATTTACTGTCCTTGGTGATGCCTTCCGTGTGAGCTCCCTGGCAGCTGCTTTGGGAGGAGGTGTGAGGTGGATCCATAAGGTTCACAGATTTTTCCCACCCATGTGATAGGTATTGGTTGTTTGGCGTCGTGGTTCGGAATCCTGCATCCCGTGCTCCTGACAATCTGTGCCCTGCATATGTTCCTGGTGGTGTGGGGAGGTGCCACTCGCCAGGGATGAGCCACAGAGCTGCGCTTCAACATTGAGGGGGCAGAAATGTGCCCAGAGGAGTGATGGCTTTCATTGAAAATATTGAAAATCAAATCCCGCTGAACATCCAGCGGTGATCTGCTCGCACTGAGAGCGAGGGACATCACACCAGTAGGAAAAGGACCTCAGCAGCTTCACAATCCTTTTTGGGGTCCTGTGCCACTGTCTAAGGGGCTGAGGGATGCCAGGTCTGAAAAAATGCTTGGATGAAAAGAGGGAAAACAGAGCTCTGTGGAGTTTGCATTTCAACCACCTGATGGAAACACTTAACGCTGCTTTTTATTCGGTTCAGTCACAGATCAAGTCTGATAAGCCAAATTCAGGGATACTCAGGTGTGTGGCCACGAAGGAGGAGCCGTAATTTTTCCGCCCTGAGATCATGCTCCTGCTCTTTTCTGCAGGCATGGCACTAAAAAAAAATACTGTTGGCTTTTTTTACTTGCCTTTTCGGTGTCATTCAAGGTTTTGTTTTTAGATGCTCCTTCAACCAGAAAGAGCCACGCAGAGTTCCCCCGGCAGTAACTGCCTGTTTTTCCTGGAACAGGGAATATCTGTGTGTCTCCAACATGCACAGAGTGTCACCTGTTTCCAAACGGCAGGACAGCATTGGAATCACCTGGAATCCTATTGGCAGGGGTACTGGGCAGTCCGAGCTTCCAGAACTTCCAATGGAGCTGCCCAATTTCAGAGTATCTGAACATTCCTTTCCCTGCCTGGTGTGCTCACTGCTGTTTGAAATCGGGATGTCTGGTGCCTCCTGACTCTGTTCTTGGGAAAGCTTCCCTTGAGGTGTGTGACTGATTTGGAGCAAAGTGCCCTAACGGGGCTTTGTTCGTGGAGCGCATGGAAAACCCGGGACCTTGTGTAAAATCTCGGTCTTTTCCCCATTTCCCTATTTGGCAATGCAGTTTTCCCAGGTTTTCTGCCTTTCCACCCTCCCCCACTGCCTCTCCCCTTCCCTAGCACAGGTAACCACACATTTTGATGGAGGTTTAATCTCCTTCCTTCCTTCCTTTGCAAACCCACCTCCTCCCTTGCCCCAGGCACTCTGTCAGCTCAAACGCATCGCAAATCAACCTGACAGTGGAGATCTCCCCTTGAGCAACCGCGCTGGGAGTTCGCTGCTGCTGATCCTCAGATAGGGAGGGTGGGGTGCATTTTCCACATAAAACTCCGTCGCAGCTAAATGGAAGTAAATTTCCATTCCCCGTTCCCTTTGTTTCCAGCTTGGGCTGTCAGCTGAGTGGATCCTCAACCCTGGGAGGATGCACGGGGTGGTGGATGCAGCCAGGTTAGAGCTGCAGGGACGGTCCTGGTGCTGTTTGTCACCTTCCCAGGCATTTTGCTGAGATATTGAGCTGAGGAACTTGGGCTGCTTCAAACAACTGAGCAGAACAACCATTACTTGTGATGCCCAAATGGAATCTGAGAGCGATTCCACTTCAAGAAAGTGGAAAAAAAGTTCGAGAGAACAACCTAAGAAGTCATGTAATTTTCTTTTTTACTCCTTTCTCCATGTTAAATGCGTGGAGAAGTCACAAATGTGCTGCTGAGTCCTGCCAGAAACACAAACCAGGGCAGCTCTCTGGTTCTGTTGGACCTAAATCAGCAGCTGCACTGACCTGGGACAAAGGGCTCGTCCTCTGTTCAAGAAAAACCCCCACATCTCCCTAAATTTTATAGGTACAAGATTATGACTATTGCAAAGGGAAAAGCTAAAAACTGGCCCAAGCTTGTGCTGCTTTTCCAGGACTTTTCAGGCTGGTGGGAGGAGGCAGCTCCTGGATTCTCATGAGAACGGAGCAGACACACCATGAAAATGTGAGCATCGGCTTCCTGTCCTTAGAAGCGTGGCTTTTACCCTTCAGTTGGTGAGAGTCTTTGCAGATCTCTTTGCTAACTCAGCTGAAGTCAGAGAAACCCCTCTGATTCTGTGTTTGAGAACACACAGAATGGTTTGTTTCTTGAGACATATCACCAGCAATGCCAGGCTTCAGAAGAAATCGCTCCTGTCGGTGGCAACAAAACAGTTCAGAGACAGAAACAAGAGGGAGAGAGACAGAGAGGGAGAAGAGGCCACTCTTGATCAGCCTCTGGTGATAAACAGCTCTGTGTGAGTGTTTGAACGTCGAGCAGGTGTTGCAAAATCTGCTGCTGATTCCCTGACTTAGGGAGGCAGAGCGACTCCGAGTCATAACCCCGCTGCCACTCGGGGAAGTGGAGCTGCTCCCATTATCTGGATTCAGCCAGAAGCTGAGCACTTGCCGTGCTTGATTTATTAGTTTTATAAAATGCAGAGTCTTTAATGTTCAGTGCTTGGAGCACACTGTAATTTTAGCTGCATTATTACAGCTGTTGACCAATGTATGAATTATCTTCAAAGGCCTGGAGTTCCTCTGAGCAAGCTTTCCCATTGCAAAGACCAAGTCAGAGGAATCCAGGAAGGTCTGTTCTTTCAAGGAAAGACGTGTCACAGGTCGAATGTGCAGGAATGTTCTGGAAACACATTCAGCAGAAGCCCTGGAGAAAGCACAGGGGTTATTTGCTTGCACAGAACCGTGATCAGTACAACTCCCAACACATCATTTTAATGTCTTAGAAATGAGTTATTAGTCCCAAATCCTGGAGTGGAAGCTGCTGGAAGAGCATTGACCACCAGAGTCTTTGCTGAACTCCCTGGCCTGTGTGGGCTGAAGTTGCAGCCCAGTGCAGGGGTCTGTCCGAGCCAGCACAAGGACACTGGTGCTCCTTGTCCCTGCCTGGCCTCTCCTCCAGCACGCTTCGCCTCCAGGAAGTGTCACAGGGAAAGCTATTCCCACCAGAATTACTGCATTTAAACTCATTTTTGGAAATTGCCTGGGCACAGCCTCCCGTAGAAATGAGATGGCACAGAACTGATTAAATAATGTTTATGCAAATACAAAAGTTGTCAGGGCGTTGTTTTCTGAGGCTTCAAGATCCAGCTTGTCAGAGGCTCCTGGCGCAGTGTCAGCTTTCCTGAGCTCAGCTGAGCCAGTAGGAGCTTGATTTGGGGTGGGCAATTGCCAGAGCCCTGCAGAAACCCTTCCCCAGTGCATCTTCTTCTGACCTCAGCCATCGTGGGGCCTCCAGGCTCCCCTCCCACAGCTCCTCCTGTGCTGCCGCCTCCTCATCAATGCCCTGGTGACATCCTCACCTCCACCCCTCACCTCCCCTGTTCCTGTGAGCCCCGGGGTGCTCAGACACTGAGGAACAGCTCCCCCACTTTGGTGTCACAGCAGTTTGGTCCATCCCCTGCTCAGGCTGAGCTGCTGGAGGAATATTGGCATTGTTGGAGCTGGGATAATCAGGAAGGTGTTTGCAAGAGCCCTGGGATGCACAGATTCCCTCAGAGAGGACTTCAGAGGCTTTCAGAGAAATGGGGCGATACCAGGAATAGCTTCCAAAGATGTTGGGTTGAATCTTAGTAGAAATATTAACAAATATTAACAAATCCTGTGTCACAGCCCCGTGCTTTCCCCCATCCCGTGTTCCTGCCCCCATGGGGCATTCTGGGCTTGCAGGCAGGTGACTCCCAGTTCACAAACAGCACGAGGGCCACGGGTGCCATTACTCATCAGAGGAAATATTTGTGCAACTGCTCAGATCTGAGCATGTATTTGCCTGTGATTTTGCGATGCTTTGTCTGGATACTCTTTTCAACACCAGCCCGTTTGTGCAAGGGCTGCAGGAGAGGTTTGGGAGATGCTGGGACTCGTGGGGGCCACTGGAACCCGTTCCAAGCCTTCACTTGAACAAATGTTTGCAGATCCTTTCCTGCAGTGTTTACCCAGTCCTGACCTAAGCTTCATTAGCTCAGCAGATTCATTTCCCTGCTCCAATACCTCTCTGGCCAGCTGGAACCACGGGATATTTTTGTGTGGTGTTTTCCAGGGGACCCTGGGGAAAGTCAGTCACTGGCTGATAAGAAGCAGAGAATGTAAAAACCTCCTGGTGTTGTCTGTGCTGATGAGCCCCTCGCAGGGGGTGACTCCTCCTGGTGCTTCTGCCAAGAGCAGTTGGCTCCTTTTGAAATGCAGTTTGAATTTGCAGGACTGAGTCAGCTTCTGTGGGTTTATGTGGATTTTATTTTCCATCTAATCCATTGCTGGTGGTGTAACAGAGCTGGAGTGGAATCAGTGTGATCAGAGGGACACTGGCAGTGTCACAGTGACAAATGGGGGGTTTGTACAACTCAGAGGGATAAAAAGCAGCTCCTGCAAGTGAAGGGGTCATTGGGGAGCACCTTGTGGGGCCATAAAGGGAATTAAACAGCAGCAAGCTCATCACCTGCATCGTCCAGAGATCAGAGCTGGGTATTTCTGAAATATATACATATACACCCAGAAAATATGTATCTATTTCAGAATATATATATATTCTGAAATATATACATATACATTTCTGAAATATATATATACACCCAGAAAACACAAATATGGAATCACCTCCAGAGCTGCTTTTTGCCATTTCTCAGTGGCTTTGCCTGAGGTGGCCACTGGTGAGGCAGGATGGCCCAGGGCTGGGAGCTGAGCTCCCCACGCTTCCCTGGCACAAATCCAGAGCCTCCTGCAGGGTCAGTGCTGGGTCTGGGTTTGCTGTGCTGAGGATGAGATCAGAATATTCCTGGTGCCAGAACAGATAATGGCATGGAGTGGAGTCTGAATGTACCAAGGTTCTGATGGATGGGCTCCACAAAACCCCAGATATCCCTTCCACGAGTGGATCTCCTGTAAGCCCCTTTAGCAGCACAGGAGTGGGACTGATCTGCTCAATCTTTGTGTGTTTTTACTGCTCTGAGTAACACTTCTGTGATGCCAGGAGAATTATATCTCACACTTTTTCTATTAAATGAAAAACGTGCATTTCAGGTGACTGTTTGAATTAGTTCAGAACTGGATAAATCAGGAAAGTGGAGCGTAGTTTGCACTGGCATTTATAGCTGCTTTTTCATGAATCATTATGGTTTCAGCCAGTAGTGGAAACAGAAATAAACTCCAGAATGCGTTATTTTGCTTTAATAAGTGCAGGTTAAACTCCTCAGTAGGAACCAGAGCTCAGGGTTTAGCTGGGATGGTGCTGAATCTCTGCCTGGATTTGAATCTCCCGTCGTCTCTTCCCACTAAGTACTCGCTTCAGGTTTAGGCTTCCGGCTTTGGCCCCTGTGTGCCTTCCAAAATCCCTTTCATCTGCTGGAATCGGGAGCCCCATCGCTCCGGGTGCTTTAATTAAGCGAAATGAAAGGCGATGATTTCCATAAATAGAAGAACTTCCAAGAGCAGCCCCGGGCCCAGCCCGGCCACCCACCCCGAGGTGCCCCGGGAACCCACCCGGCACATCCCGGTTCCTGCAGCTGGGAGCCGAGCGGGGCTTGAACTTTATCCGCGGAGATGCTGCCGATAGGGAAATGGGAGCCGGAGCGTTCGGAGCCTGCCAGGGCGATACAGACCGGGAGGATGGGGAGCTTTGATCTCCCCAAAGCCGGGGACAGGAGATTCTCCCAGCCCGGCTGAGTGATGCTGAGCGGAGACAGACCCCTAGTGGAGCGCCAGGAGCTCCCCGAGCCTCGCTCCTTGCCGTTCACATTCATTTATTTGTTTATTTTAAGGAAGAGAAAGCGGGATCCGAGTGCTGATCCTTATCTGCCTGCTGCTTTCCTTTGGTCCTGGCTCGCCCCGAGCTCTTCTGGAGCTTTATCGTGGGAACACTGTGCTGAAATTGGGGGATATTTTCATAGGAATACAGATTCCCCTTCTGGAAACCTGAGGCAACTCAGCACTGCCGCTGAAATCCAGTTGTGCAGACTCAGAACTTCATCTGTGCTGAGGAAGGGAGGTTAAAAATTGCTTAAAATAGAGAGAAATGGGATCAGTTTGGAGACAACACAACTGTGAGATAATTCCAGAGGGAGTGCTCACAGGAACTGTCCAGCAAAAGGCAACAGGGGAAGCTTCTGGTTCAGTTTGGTTGCCCCTGGTTCCGTCCTGCCCAGCACATCTGTCCCAGAAAAGGACACCAAGACTTCTCTAAGTGGAAAAATCCGATTTTCACGTCGGCAGCTCTGAAGTCCCAGCGTGAGGGTGGGATTTTGGGCAGCCAGCAGAGCATCCCTGGCCTCTTCCAAGCTGCCAAATTAAACTGTGCCACCTCTGCTGTTCTGAACCCACCCTGGCTGTCCTTGGCACGGCAGAGTTTGCCCTCAGAGCCCGGAATTCAGAATCCTTTGTTGATGCTGCTGAAGGCAACAACTGAATCTGGCAAAGGGAGCTCCGTCCTCGTAATGCAGAGTCCCAGATCCTTTCACCCCCATGCTGGAGGATGTTTTCTAAGCTGGCGTCTGCTTTGGACAGGGAGAACTCCCAGATCTGGAGGGATTCGCTGAGGTTGTCTCAGGGAAAGGGAGGAAAGCATTAATAGGATAAATCAAGCCCAGTGATGTGCAATCAGGGCTGCAATTAAAGCATCGTGGCAGCATCAAAATTCTGAACTTAAGACAAAATCAAAGCAGTTGGTAGCACAATTCCAGGACATTTATTTTGTTGCCAGTGGTTATTCCTTTGTGCATTTTTCTTCAGTGAATTGAATCACAACTAATTGCACGATAATCACCCAGGCCCCAAGTTCAGATAATGTTGCCTTCCTAATACTTTGTAGAAATGCTGAATCCATTAACTGTCTTCAAATGAGATTATTTTTTTTTAATTAGCAGGATCTTAGCAAGCCATTACAGACACCATTGGTGCTGCCACATGAAACTTTCCTGTTTGCTTAACACTGGAAGGGGAAAATTATTTTCAATCAATTCAAGTGCTGATAGGATTTGAAGTTTGCTTTCAAAGTCTGAAAATAAATAGAGTTTTCTGACAGGTGAACAGGCCTGTCCTTGCTCAATTCCTGATTTCCTTTCTGGTGTTTTTAGGAGGCACCAAGTTCCCTGCTGGTATCTATTGATTTATCTCGGTGAGCTTTAAGTGCAGGGAAACTTTTTCGTTGCAGACCTGCCTTGGCTCTCCCTTGCTGCCTTTGCCTGAGAGCCAGCGTGGCACCGTTCAGCTGGGCTTTATTTCCTCCTGAAAATCCCCCTCTTTCCAGAGTTCTCGATGAGCCTCATCAGCATCTCCTTCGGGTAACACCGAATTGCAGGCTCAGCAAAGGGATGTGAGCCCTGCCCTCCCCACCCCACCCCAGGGCGACACACTGGAATTTCTCTCTGTGGCAACTCCAAAGTGCTGGCCCCGTGGCCAAAACCCGGGGAATGGGGAGCTGCAGGCAGGGTGGAATCAGTGGCTGAGGAATAAACAAAATATTGCACTGATGTGTTGTAGGAGAATGGCTTTATAGGTTATGACACTCCTAAAATATCTTTATTTAATAATGAAAACTTCATTATCCGGCCCTCTGCCAAAGTGTTGCCATGGGCCTGCTGCAGGTCCCTGGGAAGATCTTTCATCTTGACAGAAGTTCTAAATTACAGCATTAGAGCTGTGATGGGGAGGAAGCCACGGGCTGCCCTGCCTGTCCAGGGAAATGAGGCACATGCTGCTGGCACAGGGTTACTGAAACCTAATCACTGACAATATTAAAAAACCAAGTAGCACGAAAGTTTTTTTTTCTGTCTGAGCACTGGGGATAAATTAAGTGATAAACCTTGAGTGTTTACCGGAGTTTTATTATTTTATTAAAAAGTAATTCATCTTTATTACAGCCGAGGCTATTATGTTTCACATCATTAAGGAAGCAACGCGTGGAGACCCTAAAGCTAATTTTGAGCTGCAGCTACGAGAACAGAGAGTTCTGTTTGTATCACAGGTGTTGGAGCACCCTCTGTGTGCTGACCTCCTGAAGGGTTTCAGAGCTGCTGGGGTGAATCCAGCCCTGGTGCTGGGGCTCCTGGCTTGGTGTCCATCCTGGTGTCCAGNCCGGCCCTCTGCCAAAGTGTTGCCATGGGCCTGCTGCAGGTCCCTGGGAAGATCTTTCATCTTGACAGAAGTTCTAAATTACAGCATTAGAGCTGTGATGGGGAGGAAGCCACGGGCTGCCCTGCCTGTCCAGGGAAATGAGGCACATGCTGCTGGCACAGGGTTACTGAAACCTAATCACTGACAATATTAAAAAACCAAGTAGCACGAAAGTTTTTTTTTCTGTCTGAGCACTGGGGATAAATTAAGTGATAAACCTTGAGTGTTTACCGGAGTTTTATTATTTTATTAAAAAGTAATTCATCTTTATTACAGCCGAGGCTATTATGTTTCACATCATTAAGGAAGCAACGCGTGGAGACCCTAAAGCTAATTTTGAGCTGCAGCTACGAGAACAGAGAGTTCTGTTTGTATCACAGGTGTTGGAGCACCCTCTGTGTGCTGACCTCCTGAAGGGTTTCAGAGCTGCTGGGGTGAATCCAGCCCTGGTGCTGGGGCTCCTGGCTTGGTGTCCATCCTGGTGTCCAGGGGTGTCCAGGCTGTTGTTTGGGTCAGACCCACGATCCCAGGCAGGGAGGTGCAGTCCCAGCTGGGACTCTCCAACCACCCAAAACCAGTGGTTAAAAACCACTGAGAGAAAATTCCCACCTGGATTCCTCAGCGATCCAGGCACGCAGCGTGGCTGGGAAAATCCATTTACTCCTTAATTCCTGTGGCTTTGTGAGAGTCCTCCTGCCACGGGCTGGGCTTGGCTTTGCATTTTGGGGTCGGGCAGAGCCAAAGCCACGAGTCCCACCCCGATCCCTGTGGAGCAGGAGCTGCTCTGCAGGGAGCTGAGGAAGCCTGGCCAGATGTGGATCTGTGGGTGTGCAGAACCACCCTGAGCTGGAGAAGCTCCTTTAGGTGCCTGTGCAGGAGGGGAGGACAGGGGATGTTCAGAGGGATGATTTAAAAGCAAATCTGTTGGCTCTGGGGCTTGTGTACACTCAGGTAAATGAGCTTCAGCCAATTTACTTAAAACTATCCAGGTAAAACCGCTTGTGTAAATGACTGAAATTAATTTAATATCACTTAAACATATTAATATAAATATTAGTAGGTTAAATATTATAATATATTAACTTCATCCCTACGCAGACAGCTTCTGAACGTAAAACAAATACTTTTTAATCCACTTTGAGGATGTCCAGGCTGAGAATTTCAGCTCTATTAAGCCACAGCAGTGATACCAAGGCAAATGCCAGGATAATTCCGTTGACTTTCTTCACTTTAATTACGTTACTCCCACTTCTGACAACCCTGCTTAGAAGCAAATTTGGACATCCAGAGGAAGAGCCAGGTGTGTCCTGTGGGACTGGGCCAGGGCGTCCTGGGGGTGTTTGTTGTGGGGTCACTTCTGTCCCCCCAGAAACACCAGTGGCAGGGGGGGATCAGCCTCAGAATCAGCTGCACAATCTGTGCGGCCCAGGAGGGAAGAGCTGCCAGGAGTGCCCTGCTCAGGCTTTCAAACACACAACAATACCCCCACAATAAAATACAAATGCAGAGAAAGGAACAGGCTGCTCCCGGTGTCTGCTTAATCAATGGGCTGTGAAGAGGCTGAGGTGATAAACTGACTCTGCTCGGGGCTAATTTTATGCAATAGAATACGTTCAGAGGATTAGTCTATTTAAAAATAATTTTAATCAAACTTTTTAAAATGCAAAGCCGTTCTGCACTACTCATTTTCAATGTATGCCTTAAAACAGATGAGGAAGGCAGAACCAGATCCTTATTATCCATGCATAATTTAAACAATATCATCAACCCAGTATTGATTGCTGACTAATGTGCTTATTAATTAATAGATCTCTTTGTGTTAAATACATTTTTCAGAGCTGTTCTGGGACCGTTTAATAAGATAAATGGGGAGTTGCAGCTCAGTACTTTGTCATTAAATGTAGAAGTTTTATCAGGAAGGCTCCTTGTTTGCAGGGAGAGCTCTCAGGGCAGTGGAAGGAGTGGAACGCTGTCCTCGGAGTGCTGGACCTGGCTGTGCATTTCATGGGGATCTCAGAGCTTCCTGTCCCTCAGGGCTCTGATTGATGTCTGTCTGCTCAAAAACATGGGTTCCTTTCACAGGAGCCACTTTCTCTTCTGTTCTTTCCCTGCTGCCAGCAGGAACTGGGTTAAACTGGGTTAAACTGGGCAGGGAGGGCAGCGGGAGGTGACCCAGAGGCAGAGCAGGTGCACATTAAATGTGACATCAGATCAAACAGCTCCTGGGGTGACAGGGCAGAGACTCAGCCCCACTCCTGGGATCCATTTCCAGCCTGCCCTGCCCTGTGGGATGAGCAGGAGCAATTCCCTGGGCTGTAGCGAGGGTGCTGGAAAGGGCTTTTATTTTACACCACCGAGGATCAGCCTGTACATATTTAAAATAAATAGATGTGCACATAAAAAGAATTACCCCTATTATTACCCAAGGATGCAGTGGGAGCACCGGGGGAATGGCTAAAGTAACAAAACTTGACACCAGTGATAATAAAAGAGGGAGCTAAAGCAAAGAGAGCACCCCAGTCTGCCGGGTTTCGAGTGCTTAATCAAAACTGACTTCTACTACTGCAGCTGCAAAAGAAATGTTTCAGGCCTGCCATTAATTTCCATACAATAACCCTCTAATGGGGGAGTTGCCGGGAGAGGAGGGCGATCAATCTGCTCTAATGACACACCAGAGACTCGGGGAAAATGCAAACTTGGAGCAATTTCATGGCAGGTGCAACCTTGGAAAGCACGGCCATTTTTCTGAGTTAATTTGTTCCCCTGATATGTTTGAAATCCATATTTGTGTTTTAAAGGTCTAAAATGCAGGATGATTAAAAAATAGAAGCAGATTTCTGTAAGCTTTTCAAGTGGGGTAGGTGATACATTAATGCCCCTCCTCGGAGCTAGGACAGCTGGATGTCTCTTATCATGTGTTGCCAAAAAAGAAGGGAATAGGATTGTTTATTCCAGCATTCCCTTTTTGTCTTTGGCCTTCCCACTTCCCTCCCCAGCCTGGTGCTCATTTGTCTCCCAGCTGAATTGATCCCTAATACTGTAGGAAGTAATAATAGTAATAATCATGCTAACTGCTGGCAGTAATAGTTATTATTCTTATTATTGTTAGCACTTACAGTGCTCTGTAATGATAATGATTATTATTGCCACAAGTTTTAAAACACATAAATGAGTTAACTCAGTTCCTGCTACGCTCTGGGTGCTGGCAGCTCTCACACATCTGAAAATTCCAGCTGCAAATCGTAACAGGAACGAACATCCTGACCCGGGCCCAGGCACGGAGCTCGTTTCACTCTGGGTCTCGTCCTCACTGAGTATTTTGGTAAAAGCTGTGGGGTTCTGCACTGTCACAGTGGGGTGAGGCAGCTTTGGGGTGAATGAGAGCCTTTCTGGGTCCCCTTTCCCTGGGAGAGGGAAAATCCCTGGAAGTGGAGCCCAATTCAGGTGTCACCGTCCATGTGACAGCTCAGCAGTGGGGACCTGCTCCTCCCAGCTCACCCCCATGGCACACTGGGTCCTCTCCCTTTGGGATTGGTGCCCTTGGAATTCCCTGCTCTGCTTTTCCCAGCTTTTCTGGCAGCTGCTGAGTTCCAGAAGAGGCTCTTCCCCTTCTCCTCCTGGAGGCAGCAGGGTCCTGGCAGGTGCAGAGGGGGCTCCGGGGGGGTCCCAGAGCTGCTGGGGGGAGCACAGGGGGTCCAGGCCCCCCCCAGCATCCCCATTCCTGCAGCCCGTTCCTCCTCTCGCCTGCTGAAAGCCAATCTCACTTCTCCTGATTACTCCTTTGCCTTTCTCAGCACTTAAGGACTCCAGCCAGAATCTTAAAGTTATTGAATTTTCAAGGGCTGGGAAGTGCAGGGGCTTTGCATGAGAATCGGTGCCTGCTCTGCTCAGCTCAGCTGCCTTTGTCCTTCCCCCCAGTGCCCATCTGCATCCTCACATTTGTGCCTTTGTCACGGGCCCTTGGCAGCCAAAGTGAAGCGTGGGCTTTTTTACATTAAAAGATGCTTTTTTACATTAAGAATGCTTTTTATTCTCCTGCTGCATTTATGGGATGCTCGTGGCCTCTCTGCTGTGGCCGTTGTTATGTTCTGATTTAGATCCCATTTTAAATACAAACCCTTCCCCACCTGCCCCTGCTCAAAAATCCTGCTCAGTTGCACCCCCAAAACTTCCCAGGGGTGAGTGTGCCGTGGCTTTTTCCTGCTCCCCTCCTCAGCTCCCATTAGCACGTGTGAATTGATAAACAAAACCATTGATTGTCTAGATGAGACTGCAGGATTCCTAAAAGTTCAGTGATGTCTTCCTGGAGTTTAGTCCTCAGTCAATGCAATGAAGTTTCTGTTTAATTCTCACTGCCTCTCCCAAATCCATTTATTGGGCTCCGGGGCTACAGAACCCAGCAGGTACCAGGGGCAGACCAAACACACCACACCTGAAATGTGCTGAGAGCCTCCTTCCCTGAGGGGCTCCTCTGATGGTCTCACACGTAACCTGAGGGCTCTGTGTTTAACCCCTCAGGATTTTTAAAGCTTGGTTCTGACTTTGCTCTCGTGGAGGAGTTTAGAAACCCAGTTGGGCTCAGCTTGGCTCTGCTTTCTCCTGAATGCTGATGGCAAAACCTCTGCTCTTGAGCAGCTCCTCACTCCTCTGCCAGGTCCAAAGGGCAAAGTGAGAGGGAGGCAGGTGGGTTTTAAACCTCCTTCAATGCAGTGGAGAAAGATGCTGTGAAACCTCGTGTCTGAAGGGTGAGGTTAGGAAAAAATAACTTGGAAATAAGGGACACTCTTAAACAAGATCAGACCTCTGGAGTAATTTCCTGAGGGAATGGAGCAGATTCACCATCCCTCATATCCACATCACTCAGCTGTTACCCACAGGCTGGGAAGGGCCCTGGCCTGGGATGTGCTGGGCTGGTCCTGAGGTGCTAAACTGGGACCTCAGCCCTGACTGGGTAAGGCAGGATTTGGGTATGGAACTTGCTGCAACTTTTGAAAAACCCATTAGGTGATAAAACTTGGCTTCTGTCTCTCTTGCTTTATCCCTGGCACCAGCTCCATCAAATCACATCGGTTTTCTCCTGCAAAATCCGGATACCTCCACGTCAGGCAGATTCCCTGTCAATACCTGCCAGGCTGATGCACAGAACAATTTACATTAAGGAAGGAGAGCTGGGACTGAGCGCTGCTGGAGGGATAATGCAACGCTTTCCAATCACTTCAAGGTTTTTCCTTCCCCTGCCCTGTTTTTGCTGCCTCTCTGGTGATTTAGGACATGGATTTTTGCTCCTTGCCATCCTGTATTTATGTCTCTGTGTTGCTGAGGATCTACAAAGCAAGGAGCGTTCCTGCTGGAATTCCAATGCCTGAAACTTCCCAGACCTCAGAGCAACTGGGGATAGGGGAGGGTTCCCTGCCCTTGGCAGGGGTGGGATGGGATGAGCTTTGAGGTCCCTCCCAACCCAAACCAGTCTGGGATTCCCTTCAGCTCTGAAATCCAGGCTCCCTGAGCTCCTGGGGGATTTGCACCCTTCATCAGCCCCCACAGCTCCTTCCCCCTGTGCTGGGAGCTTTCATCCCCATCTCCCATAGGATGCCAAACCCTCTCTCTGTCCATCCAAAGGCAAGGACCTGTAAAAGGCAATTCAATTTCACAGGCCATAAACTTATATATCCACTTTTGCATTTCTCCCCTTTTTGTTTACGATTTCAGAAAAATCTCTAAGCCTGCAATCTATATATTCTTGGGGGTTTTTTTGGCCTCTGAACACCCAGAATGCAAAGCTGGATTCCAACCACTTGTTCACTGAGGAAAACCAGCAAAAACTGGCTGAGTTTGCAGAGTTTCTGGAGGTGGGTGGCAGGCAGGGAATGTGGGCTCTGTTCCCATCAGAGGCAGCTCGTGGATGCAGGCAGAGGGAGCAGCCTTGGGAATCCTCTTCCCATCAGTTCCTTATCACTGCTCAGTAACTCCCTGAGCCACCCAGCAGCTTTAATGTTGGGTTTCAAGCAGTGGTTTTGTCCATGGGAAGTGGTGGGTTGGAGAAAATCCAGGTTTTTCCTCCTTTCTGCAGCCAGGGTTGTCGTTTTCCCTTTGAGCAGCTCCCGTTTGCTCTTCTGAGAGCGACTCTGTGCACAAACAAGCCCCAGATTAAACACAGGCAAACACTGCGACATTTCAAAGAGATGGAAATGGAATAACTCATTCTGCCATCTGGACAGAAGTCCTGGGTCTAACAAGTCCACGTGAGCCCGTGCCTTGCTCGTATCATTACTCCTCACCTCTGCTCATAGAGCTCCACCTAGAAAATAATGTAATTTAATTAGGCTGTGGCAGCAGGCTGCTGCCGTCACCCTCGGTTCAACTGAAGCAGTTGGTGAATTCCTTTGTCACTGGGGCTGGAAACAACAAATGTTCCATTAACAGCCTCGTCTTGGGTGCTTTGGGAGAGGGATCTCAGGCCCCTGGAGGGGTGGGACATTGGGGACAGGAGCGGGGAGCGAAGCCCAAGGAGGGGGACGCAGCCCTGGAGCCACGGCAGGAATTCCTGATGGAATCCCCGTGGAAATCCAGAGCAAGGGGACAGCTCCGTGGTCAGGGGAAGGTGCAGGAGGAGGGAGGTCACAGCAGTGCTGGAATGTCCCTCCTGTGTCCCTCGGTGTCCTGGGGGCAGGGCAGGGAGTTTCGGGCACACCCAGACGTTTATGGCCCATGGAGCACAAACGCTGTGAGTGTGCAGAGCTTCGCAGGACACCCCTGCAGCCTCCACCAGCTGCTCCCATCCTCATCCACCACCTGCAGGTTTCCTTCTGGAGCCCTCCACCTCTCCCTGTTTGCCCGCAGGACCTGCAGGGTCATGGCAGCTACACCAAAACTGCAGCAGGACACGGCTGGGTCATCCCTTCCCTTGAGTGTCCCCATACCACGGAAAAAGAGAAAGCAAAATCCTAAGGACACTCGAATCTTTTGAAAAAAAACAACCCAAAACACAAATAAAGTCATCTTGGTTTGAAGTTCACAAATATTTTGGAAGGCAAATGGATGGGAAGAGTTTAGCCTGCAAACACTTATTTGTTGTGCAGCCTGACTGCTGCTTTTCAGCGTGCTTTGATCCTCTCCAGTTTTTTTGGCCCAGACATTAGATAATGCTTTAGAAGCCATTAGAAAAAATGGTGACAATTGAAATGCTTTGAAAAATGACAGTTTGATAGTCTAATAATAGCCCCTACACTGATCTGGAGAAGGTTTTCTGTTGTGTTTTTTGTGATATTCATTATGTACAGTGCATTTCAAAACGTCCTTTTCTCCCCAGTAAATAATTTAACCCTTTCACGACGTGCAGCCCTGGAAATGTGGAACACAGAGATGGGGATGTGTGCAGGTTTACAGAGGTGTGTGCTCTGTAAAGAGCTGCTAAAAGCTGCTGTGATGTCGAGAGGAGGGGACATGGAGAAGATGACAATATCTGTGTTCTTGGAGCAGGCTGACCATGCAGAGTGAGGGCCCCATTCCTGCAGGTTCTCCAGGAGGGTTTTCCATAGGCAGGAAACACATCTTGGAGGCTGAGGTGGCTGGGAGCTTGCATTTCATTGCAAGAGCTTGTTTTTGCAAGATGTTATTTGGCAGCGATAAATGAGCAACTTTCAAGCCTCAGAAGTGATTAATTTCTCACTGGAGCTGTCTCTGAGCCTGTCACAGCCTGACAATCCTGACATAAGTGTCATTTATAATGTCACAAGTCTATTCCACATAAATGTCATTACACAATTACTCCGAGGATGAGGAGAGGTTCACCCGGGGAAGAGCGTCTGGTATTAAGTCAATTACAGATCTTAATGTTATTGTTGGGTTGTCCCCCCTCATACAATTACTTTGTGTCTCACTCGTTCATTTTGTGCAAATTAGCAATTATTTATTGCAGTGATAGCAGCAGGCAGCCCAGGTGGGGCTGGTGCCGTGAGGCTGATCTCACGTGGGGATCGGGGAGCTCCGATACCGAGCCCTCTCCAGACGAGGCCCCTCTCCCCTGCATCCCCCAGCTCCTCTCTGCCCCTCTCTGGAAGGTCCCACCACCTGGGGGAGGTGATAAATCCTGCGTGGGCTTTGATAAGGGTGGTTGTTTTAATCAGGGGGACTTTTTGTGCCGCCAAACAAAAGCGGCTCTTTCTCGTCACAAGGGCAGAGGAGTTCAGCGAATTCCCCCGTGCTGCACCTCAATGATGCCTCAAAATTGGCATAAATGGAGCCTTCATTTAGTTCTAACAGGCTTTCATCCTGCTTGGCCCAGGCACAAACAGTTCCTAGGCTGGGCTCAGTGCACGGAGGGGATTGGAATTTGTTGGATACCCAAGGTGTGGTAATGGAGCTGCCTGGGAGGGAGGAGCAGGGATCCGGGGTGCTGCCACATCCCCACCTCTCCTGGGATGCTCGTGGGACCTGAGCCCTTGGTTTGGTTGGAGATCACTCAAACCCTGCTCCATTTCTGAGCTGGGAGTGAAGCTGCCCCTTAGGATACGGGCGAAGATCGGTTCTGAGGGCTCTGAGCATCTCTGCTGGCTTTGGCAGAGCGGAGCACTGTGGCACCACAGCCTGACTCACAGACGTGGAAATGTGGAAAAAGGCCAGGAATTTCCGTGATAATCCTCCAGATTTGCACCAAGACAGCCGAGATGAGGATCAGGCCTTTTAAATTGCTCCCTTTGCCTGTTTGCTATTCTGGGAAGCTATTGTTCTCAAAGGGACATCTTTAAAGCAAAAGCTGGTGGAATAATTTATTTGCGAATAATTTATTCAGTGATTGATGGGAAAAGCTGCTGAATAAATAATTCACTGAATGCTAATGGAACATCAGAGATGGTCGAATAATGAAAATGTTTATTTGCAAATAATTTATTCAAAGAAAAATGCTGAAACGTATCAGCTCAATTATTCTTGGTGAATAATCCAGTCACTCAGGCAGCCCACTGTGACATGTCGTACAGAGACGCCGCTCCCAGCAACAGGAGAGCGCCAGGTACAGAACCTGTTTGCTCTGATCCCCTGCTCTCCAGCAAGAGCAGTGGTGAGGAGAAGGTTGGCTGAGGAAGCTGAGCTCAGCCTAAGGCTGGGCCCTGGCTCTGGGAGTTTTGCATCATCGGCCTCTTCCACCCCTGATTTCCTGTTGTTGGTAACAGCAGCTCAGACCTGGAATCCCCTCGGTAACTCTGAGCTTTGCCCAGTTTATGAAAGCATGGACTGGGGAGAGTCCTGGTCGTGGGATCGTGGAATGTCCTGAGCTGGGAAGGACCCACAGGGATCAATTCCAACCCCTGGCCCTGCACAGACACCCCAAAATCCCGCCCTGGGCATCCCTGGCAGCGCTGTCCAAATGCTCCTGGAGCTCTGGCAGCCTCGGGGCCGTGCCCATTCCCTGGTTCAGTGCCCAGCACCCTCTGGGGGAAGAACCTTTCCCCAATATCCACCCTAAAAGCCCAGGCTTCACCCACAGGGTGGCATTTTAGACACGAGCTCTGAGAACATCAATTCTAAACCTGCACTGACCAGAGCACAAGGAAATAAATTCAGCAGAGCTTTTGTCACCGATGCCCCTCGTGTGGCAGATGTTTGGAGGGCCCAGGCTCGGGGCCCCAGGCAGGGACCCCACACGGGGCAGGTTCTGCAGGTCCTCAGCTGTTCCATTTGCCAGAGGAGACCTTTCCTGTTCCCTGCAGCTGTACAGCGGGGCTCAGGTGCTCCTGGAAAATGGAAGTGATTTTGTGATGATACTGGAGCTAATACCAGAAAAATCTAAATTACATTTTAAAAGGAATCTACCCTTTTATCTTTTAACCTTAGGCCTCTCCCTCTCATGCAGAAAAATCAATCTTGACTAATCTACTGACCAAGTAAAAGTGAAAAGGGGAACCCATATAATCATGTACTTTATCTTCTTTAAATATTTTTTTACAGAAGAGGAACTCCTATAAACACGTACTTTATCTTCTTTAAAATATGTTTTACAGAGAAGCTCAGCAAAACATCCAAAGCTTCCTCATGGCTCTTAGGAGAAAACCCCATTGTCCTGAAAGAATCCATCATTGCTCCTGAGGGAGAGTTTGGGGAGAAGCTGTGAATAGATCCCCCCAGCTGTCGGGGTGTTTAAGGAAATTCCAGCTCACAGCTCTGCCTTCCCCGGCATAGGGATTCCCAAAGTCTGCAGGGATGACCAGGTGAGGGGTCAGTGGGAGCCAGGGCCACATGAACTGCTGGGGGTTTGGAATCAGCTGCAGGAAAAGCTCTTCCCATCACTTTATTTCATCATTTATCTGTTTCAAGTGGCTGGCACTCACAGCAGGAAGAACTCCTGCAGCAGAATCCCTGTAGGCACCCCCCTGGGATGTGGGAAGGAGGCACTGTGTGACACCCGTGCAAAGGGAAGCTCTGCCCACACTCCTGGCTCTCAGAATTCACCTCTGTTCACAGTTATTTTTCCTCTTTCTCTCCCCCAGTAGCTTTGCTTTGGGCAGGGTTTGCAACCAGGACAAAACACAGGCCCCAGCAGTGGCACTCCGGGCACTCTGCTGCTCTCCCTGCACGGAGAGGGGAGGTGTGCGACAACAAAAGCCTTTGCCTTTTGTTTCTAAAGGTTTTCCAAACTTCTGATCAGATGCAGATCAGGCCTTGGGCCGGGGTTGGAGTTGTTCCATCTCTCGTCCAGAACGTTCTCCTTGTGCCTGGCCCGAAGCCAAGCCCTCCCTTTCCATGAACCACTCAGTGCTGCAGTGCCAGGTGCAGCTCCGGTCACCTCTCCCATCCCTCGCTGCTCCATCACCGTGTGTTCCCCGTTCCCTGCCGTGATCTATGGAAGGAGGCGCCGTTTCCAGGAGCAGGGGCAGTAAATCTTGTGTGCTGTGTGTGCAGAACCCGGGCGTGCGGCCGGCATGGCAACGAGGGGTGCTGCTAATGAG
>VZTH01010135.1:0-38442 GCA_013397815.1 Aleadryas rufinucha
AAGGGATTAACCAATAGGGGAATAAAAGAGGGATGACAAGTAACCAATGGGGCAATACAAGGGGCGGAACATCTCGAAACCAACCAATCATCAATACAGAACAACAGAAACTTCCAGAACATAATAGAATAAGCAATGGACTAATTATTAAACATAAGTCTCTTAAACCAATGGTGACGCGGGGAGAGGAGAAGGCTCTGGAAGCCTGGGAGGAGACACATTCTCAGGTCCGCCCAGTAGGCGGGTAGGTTAGATCTCTGTCTCCTCCTCAACCCCGCCCTCAGAGGCGGAGTCATGGGCGGGGAAATCAACCCACGGGATGTCACTCACACGGAACGTGGGTTGGGCCACCGCCACACAGTGGTGCTGTGGTTTATCCCCATCCAGGAGCTCAGCCTCATGCAGTCACTTACTCACTCCCCAGGGCTGCTATGAGGAAAATCAACGCCACCCCAAGCCAAAAACCACTGTGAAGCCAAAACCTTCCCAGTCATACCTCTGCAGGGCTGTTAGCCAGCTATGAATAGGTCAATAATAGCTCCTGGAAGAGGAAACTGAAAAAGAAATGAAGACCTGGAAATTATTCAGAAAAGAAATCTAAGGATGATTGTGAAAATCCATTCCTTAACTCCACCTGGACAAGATGAAGTGGTCTGTAACTGTATAACAAGAGGAAATCTCTGATACCAGACAGTTCCTTTATCAACCTCAAAAGGCATAATAGAATTCAGCAATTACAAAGTGACACTAAAAGACGTTATTGTTTTCCAGTGCTGCAACAGTTGGTGTGTGTACACAGCGCACACTGTTAGTTGAACAATGTAGTTTAAATTATTGATTGGATATTTGTTATTCTGGTACAGAAATTACTGGCTTATGAACATTTGTTTTGCAGCGGGCAAGGATGTTGTATTATAAGATTTGGCCTCTGCTCTTAAAATCCATGGCTACGCCATTTTCATGGAAGGTCATTGTTTATTACAAAGGCCACCTTGTGGCATTCCTGGGGACTTTGAAACACTTTTTTCCCTCTGGTCATTCTTACTGAACAAGTTTGACACTACAAGCAGATTCCCAGAGACAGTGATGTCAGAAAGCGAATAAATAAGAGAAATGAGAATAAAAATAAATGAGACAGCATCTTGAGAATCCTGCCTACCATTTGTGTGGTGCTTTTGCCTCAAAGTACTTTGCAAAGATTTATTACATGATTATTATAATAATTTGAAAACTAGAGAGATTTAGAAAAAACCACTTAAATAAAAACGTGTAAGAAAACTTTAAAATGGAGCCCAGCTGATCTTCCAGTCCCCAACCCTGAGCAAAGGGGACTACAGTGCCTCCTTTAGAAACACTAAATATGTCTGAACTATTGATAAAGGTCCTGATCTAACAGAGGAATTAATAGATCATTTACTCAAAAGCATAATTGTGAGCTTTCAGAATGGTGAGCTTTAAAGTGATAAGCACGGGACAAACCCAGATTGGAAAATTAATACTACACAGGAAAATAAAAAAAGACATTAAAAGGAAGTAGCACCCACACATAAGAATTTTTTTTCATACTATTCATACTAGACAAACAAGAAGGAAACTACCCCCATTTGCTCCAAAACCTCATCAAAACAAAAATAATTCAGCTCGACTGAGCTGCAAAACTGTTTTCAAATGAGTTCTCACTCTTTGATTTGTTTGGGTTTTTCAACAAAACATGTTATGGCTAGAATGAATAAATTATACCCAGGCTGTAAAGTAACACAAGGAAGACAGACAAACCTCACCCGTGACACACAGCTTGGTGAGCCATTTCACATGGGCAATGGAATTACCAAACTGCAACACAATGGTGAGCCCACTAAGTGACAAGACAAGGTGAAAGTCAGTGACACAAGGTTTAGTATCCCTGTTTCCAGTCCAAAGGGGTAGCAGAAGCAAGTGTGCCATGTGCAGTTCCTATGGGAGCAATCATTGGCAACCCCCATACACCCAGCAATGCATGCCTGGGCATTGCTTCTGGGGATCTGTTTTAAACACTGGAGATGTTTCTATTACCAAAAAAACCAAGAACTTGTGCCCTGTGACCGTACAGTCTATTATTGAACTGTGAATTCTTTACTGAAATAAGTATAATAAGCAATATAATTGCTCAATCATGTCCAGTGACTGGGTACAATACAAAAAGGCAACAGTGCTGATTGTCGTCACGGGGAGTGGGTGGCAAGAGTGTCTGGAAATAGAAAATATAACATTTGAATTGGCATAAATTGGAAAGGAGAAACAAAGAATTAATGATTGGATTAACAAAAGCATTAAAAGACATTATCACCACTGTAGGTACCTAAATTTAAAAAAAAAGTCCTGTTCTACTGCCATCTAGGCATGAACGTGTACTAGTCTTCAGTCATCAAAATTCCAAGACTAATGCTAACTGGGTTATGAGGGATATTACCATGATACATTTTCTTGGGCAGTTTTGATAATAGTAGGTAGCTTACTGCCTTCATCATACTTTGAAAACACCAAGCAGGTACTTTGTTTCTCTTCCCTGCTTAGGACTATATTTGCACCGGTTTTTGAAGGCACACCTAAAAGATGTCTAAGTAGAAAAATGACAGGCTTGTTTGTCTAGAAGCTGTGTGCGATGAAATATATTTAAATGGAATAGTGCCTGATAGAACTTGCAAACCCACCTTTCTTTTCCAGAAACAAAAACTAATTAACAGGTGATTAAGTGATCTCTGAACCCTTCACATGGAAGGACGTTAGTACGAAATTGCATTATCAGCTACATGGACAAAATCACTGTTGCTTTTCGCTCATAGCAGTTCCTATAAGTAGCTGAATCCAATTCTTCAGTAGTTACTCACCTTTTACAGTTTTTACCTGAGGTTTTTAGACTTCAACTTAAATATGAAGCATATTTGTGCATGTTTTTGTAAATGGTTAACTGAAAAAACTCCCCCACTGAGAAAGCCAGAAAAGTCAGACCTGATGCTGAGTACACTGTTCATGTGAGGTGTACATTACTAAATTTAAGTGTTGAACTGTGATAAGAGAAGAATTTTCTTCATGATGTCTGAAGGTAAATAATTGTATTCACATGGTTTTACCTCAAGCACCTGGCAATCGAAGTGCACCCTGATACACTTGCTTTCACTCTCTCTTCCCTCAGAGGGAGAAGAAGCAGAAACAAATCACAAGGGCACCGAATATAAATCAGATACAAAAGAATAAGGCTCTTGAGTGTTTGTCCAGAGTAGATTAAAGCTGTTGCCCTGGAGTGCATAGCATTTTCACCCTTTGCTTATGCGCTTGGTGTGCAGCATGTTGAAAAATTAGATACTGCAGATTTCCCCTAATGCCAATAGGAAGCTTTCCATTTATCTTTTGTCCGTGCTAAGACAAGGTCTTCAGTCATTTTGTCTAAATCTCTTACTTGCTATGGTACAAAAATACAAGCAGCATGGTTACTGCCTTTAAATTTAGCTCTATCACATTATTCACTGTTTTTCACTGGTACTAGGAAATCGGGTGGTAATCACCCCTGTCAAAATCATCAGTGTGGGGTAAAGCTCTCAGATATTCTTCACTAAAGTAGCAATTAACGCACAGTTCCTTTTTCTCTTTCTTTTCTTCAGAGCTAAGCCACCAATGTCTGTCTGGTGTCTCCTTAAGCCCTCTCTTACCTGTCTGCTCATTCATCCAAAGCAAAATCAACTTTCTTTAAAGAGTAGTAAACACTATCTTTGTTTTCAACTGTGATGAGATTCTACCTGTGGACACTCCTTGGTTCAGTTTGTTGGTTATGTGAGAGATCTTAACAGCTTCTTACTGCTTTAGAGAACCAAAAGAAGTGTTTACATTTTTCCAGGATATTACATGTGATGTGTTAATGCTGAATTTCCAATAGAGTGCATTTTAGCTTTTAAAAGAAGACACTCTACATGTCTAATAACTAGCACACAGCCCAAAAACCTTATATGGATAAAAGAGACTTACTTTATTATGTATACAGGCATAGAGTCATTATTTACCAGGTATTAATTAACTTTCAAAGAACAGATTAGAATTTACCAAGTGTTTGTGAAATTATTTTCATTCTTCACTGCATTCCCCCATGTTGTATTTTTGGTTATTGGCTAGTACCTTTCCACCAAGAAGAAAAGGACAAATGTTTTTGACTTTTCATTTATTCAAAGCTTGTAAATATTAATACCTACTTGGATGAAAAGATCAAATTAGGTTAATCAATGTTCTGAAAAATATGCATTTATCAAATAACCTCTTCTGCAAACTAAATATAATACCTTTCCCCTACAAATAGAGGTGGACAGTAAGGCCCATGGTAGTACATAATTTCTGTAATACCTATATTATCAAAATACAAAACATCAGAAATTTTTCCTCTTTCTAACAGAACTGTTGCCTTCACACTCATCTGTGAAAGAAAACTTAAGGGAAAAACCTAAATCAAGACCAACCTGCCTTTTTTTGTATATAATTTTCAGTTAACAGCTTGGAAACATTTCAGTTCACAGGCTGAAGGAAAAACGCAGGGGAATTTTCTTTTTAAAATTAAGCAACTCAAATTCCTGCATTTTTGTGCTTTCTGTCTACCCAGACACAGTACACTCATCTTTTTTATTGAAACAGATTCATTTGTGCTACCCACACAACAAAGAAATGTTACTTATATGAAACAAGTAACTTGAAAATAAAGAGACACGAGAGAAGCTCTGAAGAAGATAATTTGCTAAGGAAACTTCCCAGCCTGACCATTCCCGAGGTCCCCGGCAGTCTCACTCCCAAGGTCAGAGACTTTCACTGCTGGGACCAAAGCCCCTCCACCACGGGCGGCTCCAGTGCCCCGGAGGGTCCCTGCTCGGCTCCCGCACACCCTGCTCAGTCAGACCAGGTTTCCTCACTGGCTCCACCCTTCATTTCCCCTGGCAGAGTCTCAGGTGTCTCATTCCATAAAGCCATTTATTCACAGCCCAGTAACACAGAAACAGCCTGAGCTGGTGCTGCTGAGGAGGCACCCCCAACAGAGGAACTCCTGGGCTTTCCTCCCCTCACAGCCTACTTGAGTGCAAGTCTTGCTCTTCCTCCTGAATCTTTGACTTCTACTTCCCTCTCTCTGTCCACCCACCTTGCTGGCACCACACATCTTCATCTCCTTGGTTATCTAAAAGGTCAGCGATTCCCAGCTCCCGCTGTGTCTCAGTGTGCACTCACCTGGCTGGCCTCATCCATCTTCATGCCCTTTGTTATCCCAAAGGTTGGCAGTTCATGGCCTCTTGCCTTGGGCTCCCACCCAAGGTTCAATCTGCATTTCAGTCTTGATCTCAGCCTGCAGCTTGTGAGTCCCGCTACCTGGACCAGATGTATTTCTCTACCAGTTTAACATAATAATAATATTTTTATAGACTGAGATTCAAAAGGATAATTCTCAATGTTTTCGTACTAATTCTGTTTGTTTCTTTAGTGAGTCACCCTCACATCTCCTCAAATGTATTACACCTGAAAGGCAAGAGGTTCTTGTCTTCCTTTCATTAGCTCAAGTCACTTCTAAGGGAACAAAAAGCTGTTGTCATGAGCTTGCAGAGATGTGATCAGACAAACTGACAGATTTAATGTATTCTGTTATTTATGCACCAGTGATATCACTTGTTCAAATTCCAATTTCAGTTACACTGACAAAGATTTCCTACAGATAAAAAAGTTTCTTATGCTTTACAAATATAAAAATGAGAAAAATGTCTGCCTCAACAGAGAACTACAGATAAGTAAAGAATGCTGATAAACATTTAAAGACAAAAAGACACTATAGTATCTCCGACTCATTTCAGAGCATGGTTAACATGTGGTGTCCTAATTACCATCTAATTAAGACATTAGTGGTCGTTCAGTCTTCTGACAAGCTTTCAAACAAAGCTGAACAGCAACATGTTATATCAACATTTGCCCACAGGTTGGCAACACAAGAACTATAAAGACTGAAGAACAATTGAAGGAGCTTTGCAAAGTGGATTTCTGTGCCTGGAGAAAGGGAGAGCTGTAACATATAACACAACATTATGAATGCCACTGGGCAGGAAACATCACTAATACTATTTTTAATTTTTTTTTTTTTTTAATTTGGCTCAGATGCTAACAAAAGCTGACCAGCCCTTTTTCCACAATGGAAAAAATGTACCTTCCAACTAGAAGCACTGCTTGTTGCATCCTAATTTAGGTAACGATAAAAAGGACATAAACATTACAATCCCTGCAGGAAGAATTAAACTTAGAAGGGAAAAAAAAATTATCCCAGTTGTATTTCTGTGTTGTCTTTTTCCACATTTCTGAAAAGATCACACTGAAAGAAGAATCTTCCTTCCTTATGAAAATGCAGATTTTTTCAGCAATCTTGACTTTGGCAATACAAAGTCATTCTTCAGATGGGGTTTTCTAGAGGACAGATATTAGCAATAACATCTGCTGCCTGTCTGTGCTAGCTGGAAATTCAGTTTACATATCCAATTCTATTCCCTACAGTTATTTTTTTTAAATGGCACATTAATCTAAGTGTTTGAAAAAGCTAAATTTCATATGACTCATACGTCTTCCTGTCAGAATAGATTAATAGTCATGTTTATCCACACAGCACATGCAGCCCCATCAGTAGGAGATGGGCTTTCCCAGACTTGAATACGTAACACTAGACTGCCATCAGCCTTTTTGATTTATTCTTTCAGAAGGAAAACACAAGAATAAGAGAGCTGGAACATGAAGGTCTGCTGGTCCACTATTTCTGTAGTCCTCATCTAGCTCACTCTGTGTTCCTCTTGGATCTAGATAAGGACAGATGATTCAAATCATATAGTCATAGAATCACTGAATCGTTTGGGTTGGGAGGCACCTTAAAGATCATCTAATTCCAGGGACCTTCCACTAGACCAGATTTCTCAGAGCCCCATCCAGCCTGGCCTTGAACACTTTCAGGGATGGGGCATTCACAGCTTCTCTGGGCAACCTGTGCCAGTGCCTCATCACCCTTGCAGTAAATTTCTCCCTAATATCTAATCTGAACCTACTCTCTGTCAGTTGGAAGACATTTCTTCTTGTCCTGTCACTACATGCCCTCATAAAGGGTTCTCTACCTTTTTTGTAAGTTGTCTTCAAGTACTGGATGGCCACAATTAGGTCACCCTGGAGCCTTCCTTCTCCATGCTGAACAATACCAATAATCTCAGCCTTTCCTCATATAGGAGAGGTTTTCTATCCCTCTAATCATCTTGGTGGCCTCCTCTGGACTTTGTCCATGTCCTTCCTGTGCTGGGACCCCAGAGCTGGATGCAGGGCTCCAGGTGGGTCTCAGCAGAGCAGAGCAGAGGGGCAGAATCCCCTCCCTCCCCTGCTGCCCACGGGGCTCTGGCTGCAGCCCAGGACATGTTTGGCTCTCTGGGCTGTGAGTGCCATGGCTGGGTCATGTCCAGCCTCTCACCCAGCAGCACCCCCAAGTCCTTCTGGGCAGGGCTGCTCTCGGTCTGTTCATGCCCAGCCTGTGCTGATACTGGGGGTTGTCCCCACCCGGGTGCTGCACCAGCACTTGGTCCTGTTAAACCTCATCAGATTCCCATGGGCCACTTCTCGAGCTTGTCCAGGTCCCTCTGGATGGCATCCCATCCTTCAGGTGTGTCAACAGCACCACCCAGCTTGGTGTAATCTGCAAATTTGATGAAGGTGCACTCAGATTCCTTTGTCTATGCCATTAATGAAGATATTAAATAACACTGGTGACAATATGGACTCCTGAGAGACACCACTTGTCACTGATGTCCATCAGAATTCTGAGCCGTTGACCACCACCCTCTGGATGCAACTGTCCAACTGCTTTCCTATCCATCTAACAGTTGACTCATCAAACCCATGTCTGAAACAGAAGAAATAATTAATGCCTTTCTCTGAAGTTTCACTTCAGGATGTTTGATACAGACTACAGAAGTACATTCTAATTACACTGAATCAGCTGATAGAACTCACCCTTCCAGCTCATCAAGGAGGCCAAAAGGATTGGACCAATTCAAGGAATACAGACCATCTACCCTTACTAGCCTCCAGTTTAGTGTGTCCCTAAGCCACTGACTGCATAAAGCCAGGGAACATGGCAGGGAAAAGACCAGTCCATGTTTGCTCTTCTGCTCTCTAATAACTCGCCACTAATGGAGACCAAGATACTTTGGTCTGATTCAGTACAACTGTTCTTTAACCAGATCAACATGAGATTATACAGTAATGAAAACTTTAAATGGGACAACACATAAAATCCAGAAATCCAATACAGAGCAAACTATCTGTCTGCTAGCACTCCTTCAGCAGAACAGCTTTCTTGAAATTTGACTTTCCAGGTTTACTGTCATTTCCCAATTCATAGACTTGGACTGAGAAAACAAAATGAGCACAAGTCTTTCTACATACTGAAACTGCCTATTTGCTTTCAGTGTTTAGGATTTAAAACTGTAAAGCAGAAACTGAACCACTACACATGAAAATTAAAATACTTTGTGTTCATTAAATACTACAAAATCGTCAGTGGAAAAAATTCTGCAGCCTTTTTGCACTTTGCTTAGCTTGAGTTAACATCTTATAAATCCTTTGAACCTCTCCAATTGAAACTGAGCCAAGGTCCAGCACAATTTTGCAATGGCCACAGGTTGGCTGAAGAAGCACATTCCAATCCAGCTATTCAAAGATGGTATTTTTATTTTTACAGTTTAATTACAGGAAGTGTGCTGTGGCTTCCACATTTTTAACCACATAGAACTCATCTTGGTTGCAGCAGTAAGGAGTATATACCATCTGATTGTCACTCTCTAAAACTATAGCCGGAAAAAGTGTTGTGTCTCTACTGTTCTCTGTAAAATTCAGTGTAAAAAGGTATTGTTTAATTACTTATGGAAAGGAAGTTGTGCCAAATAGTCTTGATATTAGTTGCTTTTAGTATATGTGATTTTGCTATGGAAACATCTGGGAAGACTCCCTCCAAAATTAAAAGCCAGAAATATACAACACTTTATATGCTTTCAAAATAGACAGTGAACTAACAGCTCTGGAAAGAGTAGAGTTCAGAGACGTTAAGCAGTTGGTACTATCTTTTTTCTACTACCCAAGCAAGGAGTAGAAAAATACCCCTCTTCACAGTATTGAATACCATGCTTATTTTCAAGCTGTACATTATGCTGCAAACAAAGCATCATCTCTCTTGCCCTCAGCTTCCTGCCTACTCAAAAGACAAAACTAGAGCAACCAGATAACCCAAACTGTGTAATATGAAAGAAAAGGGCAGTTAGTGAGATGGTTTTGCCTTTGTCATCATCAGCTTGATTAAGATACCCTGGCCTAATGAGAAAAATCAGACATTGAAGTCCTAAACTGCAAACAGATCCTCAGAAATTAACACACCCTACATGTTGCAACAGCCAGTTTTTAAAATGTTTTCTTCATGTCTCATTCATATGTTTAACACTGCTCATTTCAATATAGGGTATGATTTAAAAAAAAAAAATTGACTTCAAGATGTGTTTAATATTACAAACTTTGGAAAAGCTCAACCATTTGCGCCACACACTTCCCATGCTTCGTATGTAGAGTCATAACTGGTAATTCTGAAAAAAGATACCTAAGTGTCTAAGAAGCAAGTACAGAGCAACTGAGCATAGATTAGGAAGCCCACAGAAATCTGTGCATAAATGAAATGTAGTTATGAACTTTAATATTGTCCACATAGAATTCCAAAAGCCTATTCAGATTTTATTAACAAAGTATGAAATATGTTTGCAGTACATCAATAAACTCAATTACAAAAGCCACAATAAATACAGCAGAAATCATATATTCATGATGTGCTGAAAACCTTGTTTAACTGGATCTGAGTAGGCTTCCACCAAAAAGGAACATTTCTTTTTCAGGAAGAATTTCTTCACTGAAAGAGTTGTTAAGCATTTGAACGGGCTGCCCAGGAAGGTGGTGGAGTCACCATCCCTGAAAGTGTTCAAGAAATGACTGGATGTGGGGTTTAGTGCTATGGATTAGTTGACGAGGTGGTGTTTGGCCAAAGTTTGGACTTGATGACCTTGGAGGTCTTTTCCTACCTTAATGGTGATTCTTTTCTATGGTTCTATGTATTCCCTTGGACTGGCAGCAGTGCTCAGATGGCCTCAAAATCAGCTGCTGAAAAAGCTTCAGTTTAATCTAATTCTAAAACTGTATCCTTATAAGCATTTATTAGAGAACAGATTCAAAATCCCAATTTTTTTAATCAACAAAAATTGACATAATTTTACTTTTGAAAGTGTAAATACAGAAATGGTTCCCCGTTCACGTAATGCATTTTATTGGTAATAGGCACCTAGACAGAAAGTGATTCCTGTGTGTCCTGGTTTCAATTAAGATAGACCTAATTTCCTCTCAGTAGCTGTTACAGTGACATGTTTGGGATTTGGAATGAGAATGGTGTTGATAACACACTGATGTTTTGGTTTTTTCTAACTCATGTTTATCCTAAGTCAAGGACTTTTTTCTTGTCTCGTGCTCTGCCACTGAAAAGGTGCACAAAAGAAACTGGAAGAGAGCTTTAAACTGAATTCTGAATTTAGAATAGAGTTCCACAGTGATTCAATCCCATGGCAATGATTTGATATATGAGGTTCACAGTAAGCATTGCATATTGTCAGCAAAAAAAGCTGTGGCTTTACTGACAGTAGGTTCATTGGTGAAATTCACTAAATGCTACCAAGATTGGAAATTCCTTTCAAATTTAGTTGCACTATCCCAGAACACCTTTCAAATTTTACTAGGCAAGATGCCCTCATGACTTGTCCTTCTAATTACTGGAGCAGTCAACAAGTATCCACAATTGATCTTGGATACAACTAAGAGCATAAGAGATACTGGTTTGTGCTGCACCTAGAGCACTCACCACTACTAGCAGGTGATCCTTTTCATCAATCCTTCCCCATTGAGCTAATATATCTGATAACAGCCATTGATTAGCTCCTAATGCTGATGAGGAAGACCTAAATGGATGTTCCAGTTGGTATAAATCACTTGTTAGTGAATTTATTTTGTTTGCTAGTAGTTCAGCATTCATCTTATTTAACACTCCTAATCCTTTCCCAGGGTGCCTGTCCCATGTCCCCTTGATCATTCTGGAGAGGTGAGGGTCAATCCATGCAACCATGCTGGCCATCCTGTGTAAGATGTGCTCAGGAGTGGTGAGGAGGCAGGTTTAATTGCAGAGATATTAATCTGCACTGCTAATTCCACTTGTTTCAGAGACAACGAAGGACTCAATAGCACTTGTTGCTAGCCTGCATATTTGATGGCATAGGATCCAATATTAGAAACTTGTGGCAATACAGTTTCAATACTCTTATTGGGGGTCTTAGAGGTAGTGGAATGCATTGTGTGGACCACGTTAATCTCTGTTGTGTCAATATACATTGTGCCAATATACATTTATCCCAGTTACAGTTGTGCATATATCTTCATGTGCATACTACTTCCTTTTTTACATCTTGTTTTAATGCAACACTTACTGAACAGCAGCTAGTCTTACAAGTATTTGGAATGTCTTCCCTCTGATTGCTACCCTCATTTCTCTGAACTGGGGGTCCTCTCAGAACCACATGAATTAGACCCTGGATAGTGCTGCTAGACTGTCTCTGAATTGCAGCTCTTGGAATGCCTAATGCTGAGACTTGATTACACAGCTCTCTCCATCTCCAAGTCTTGGGTGGATGATCAGTTCTGGTTCCAAGGAACTATTTGTCTGATCTTGTGACTTGTATTTTTGGTTTCACTGGATGTATTATCCCATCCCATCTCTCGTCCATGATTTATGATAGCATGCTTTAATGTTGCCATCCTAGGGATATCTCTGCATGGTAGGGCTTCCCCCTCATCTCCAACAATCTCAGTTACAAACAACAGAGAGCATTGAAGTCAGTGTCCATCTCAATTTCATCTCGTTTTGCAATGAGGTAACTTTTGAGGAGAGCAGGGGCTCCCTTAATTAATGGGTTTAGTATGTCATAGCTCACAGGCAGAAATAGGAACATTAATAGGGTTATGCTTGTGCATGGCCTGGATACAGGCAGGTTTTGCAATAGCTGTGAAGAGCCCATTCAAGGATCTAATGGTATTAATAGAGGCTCTTCTCTCTTCAATCCATCCGTTCAGCCCAATATACCACTTTGCTTGTTATCAAGTGGGGAGCATCTGGGGATTTGGATCAGAATTCAGACACAATTACCCCAAAATTCCTTGGATTCATCACTATTTAGTATAATTCTACTTCCTGTGGTTAAACACACTTGCCATAACAATTCAGTTTCATTTTTACCTGGCTAACAGCCGTGGTGTTCTTACCACCTGAATAGAATCTATGGGATCATTTTCCAGTGTGATTTCCTGTTCCACCCAGTGGTCCAGTTGGTACTTCTGTCTTTAGAATTGGTCTGGCCTCATATGCAGGGAGATTTGGAAGATGTATTCCATGCTATACCATCTGGCTTCTTGAAACCATCATCACCATCACTGTCATCACCATATGAACCTTTAGTTCTAGGGACCAATATGGCAATTAAAGAACACGTGGCATAAAAAAGGACAGCAGACCTTAAAAAGTGTGAGACACTTAAGCTGACAAAACTTAAATGCCACAGGATAAGTGGCAGAGCACAACTGATAAGCACAGACCTATGCCTGTTTTCTCCTTACAAATCTATGATAGTCACTATTGGCAAATGTCTGTTAACCATTTTGGACTTTTAGGGAAAGAATTCAGTTTTAGCCTCAGCAAACATGCTTGTAAATATGTTCTTAAATCTTTGTTACCTGCAAACTTTAGCTGGAAGCTAAATCATCTTAAATTTAAGATTTTTAGACAATAGTCTGTCCAGATTGCTTCATAAAAGTGCATCTCTCCATTGAAAATATGTAGGAAACAATGATTACTAAGGTCACGTGGCACAAACTGCACTCGAGTCAGACACTTAAAGAAGGCAAAGTGAATACTCCAAATACTACAGTATTTTTATTTACTTACTCCTGTGTATTGAACACTCTGGGCTGCTGCAATACTCAGCTGGGGCCTGGGCAAGGACAGTAATTTTTAGCCAATACCAGAGACTCCAGGGGTGCAGTACAAGCATCTATTGCAGAAATGACCTCTCCACACTCTGCTACAGAGAGGCTTGAGTCAGAGAAGTCAACAACTGCCAAACTCACACAAATCTGACAGTGTACAGTCAGGATGATGAAAAGGAACCACATTATGACCCTATCACAGGAGGTACATCCCAGTCCATACAGTTCTTTGAAGTCATATATGCTATCCTGAGATACTACTATAACATCATTTTCTATCCAAAGCGCCCAAAGGAATGAGGGCTGTATTGCAACTTGTCAGAGCGGTGCTTTCATAACAGGGAGCTGAAGTTGAGAGTGTGTGCTGAATGCCCAGGGGTACAACACAAGATCACACGAGCATCTAAAGATCCAGTGACAGTGCTTAGAGGGCAATTTCCACACCGACTACTGACTACAGCTTTGGTGCATGCTAACCCTTTAGCTGTGCCTAGACCAGCTGGCACAGTTAGTGGACAGCCAGCCAGCCAGAGACTGGTTGGCACAGTCATAACTGTAATGGGTTGCTTCCTACTGACTAACGGGACCTGGAGTAGTCCAGTGTTGAGTTTTGCTCCTTGACAATTCTGTTTTAAAATATACAGCCAATATCCATGCCAAAGCATCAAATCTAGAAGAAAACTCTCTTTATCTGGTAAGGAAATCAACATTTCTGTAGTTATTATTTACTGTCATGGAGGCACACTGCTCCTGTAAAAAGGCCAGTGCCCCAGTTACTCTCTTGACAAACTGCAACTGCAAGGCTGGGAAACAGCTGTAACTGTGTGCAAAGTTCACTATCTCAGCTTTTTGAAACCTTTGACTAGCACATTGGCATTTGCACAAAGTTACACCCCTCACTGCATATCAGAGGACTAATAACACTGCTTGTAATCTCTAAAGATCAAAGTTACAGTGGAGTGTTGCTAAAAGCTACGCAGTGCTGGTAATATGCCAGATTGCCCATGTGCACCTTGAACAGATTTATCTGTAGGACAGTGTTGGGGTAGATGAAATAGGAAAGCCTTANCCTACAGGACAGTTTTATCATTTATGAAACTATTGTACTGAAATTCAGTTTCTCACCTCAAGTCACCTTGGCTAGATCACCTGCACACCTATCAGCTTTTATTCTTTTGGAATATATTTCTTTAATTATATGTCTATATTATATGAATTGGCTCATTCTATATGACTCACCTAAAAGAAAACAGGTTCCTTTTGCCTTTTTTTTTTTTTTTTTTTTTTTGACAATCCTAATTATTTTTTATTTTTACAATAATTTTGTTTTANATATGAATTGGCTCATTCTATATGACTCACCTAAAAGAAAACAGGTTCCTTTTGCCTTTTTTTTTTTTTTTTTTGTATGGACAATCCTAATTAATTTTAATTCTACGAATGATTTAGCTTTAACTTTAGTAGTGTAGAAGAGAAATATAAGACGGATTTACTACAAAACCAAAAATATTTTTTAAAAGTCCACCTTTGGAAATAAAGATATTCTAGTCATGGTTTTTGCTCCTGCAGTGTTAACTTGTTAATATTTATGAATAAGATGACAAAAGATAAATTTTAATTATTTTCCTCATTGCCAAGCAGCAAAATTAAATTTAAATATATGTTTATCAGAAAGGCCACAAGATATACTCTGAGGCTAGGATGACATTGACTGAGTAACTTGAATTTTTAGTTATTTCAAATTTTTTTCATCATTTGCTTTTCCAATCCTATCACTTTTATAAAAATATATTATTGCAACTGTTAGAACAATATCTTATTTAATCCTATTAAATAAGTTATTACACATTATAAGTTGTTATTTTATGAAGAAGTGAAGCATATTTGAAAACAGCAACATCGTTCTGCTCCAAAATTCAAAGAGGAGTGGAGATTTGCAATAATTTGGGGAGGACAAAACAAGTTTAGGGCTCCTAAGGGAAGTAACTGGAAAACTGTGATATTTCACAGGCTTCTTGACAAGGCCCTCTTACATAGAAACAACTAATTTTCTTTTAAAAACCTTAAGCCAGTTCTTGCCTCCTTATCCTGCTAGTGACCCACCTCCCTAAACATGGAAAGAAGTGCCAAAGACAAATTCGTTCCTTGCTGAAACCTTGACAGGATGCAGATTCAGCTAATAAAACTCAGTTCTAAGAGTATGAACAGGTAACACAGATTGACTGGTTACTCCTTTTTGGGTTTGGGTTGTTCTTTGGGGTTTTCTGGGCGAGGGCAGGGGGGCTGTTTGGTGAGTTCAGGGGTTTTTTTCCTGTCTGTTTGTTGGGTTTTGGGGTTTTTTTTTGGTTGGTTGATTGGTTTTTTCCTTTTTTTTTTTTGTTTGGCTTCTTTGGTTTGGTTTGGCTTTTTGTTTGTTAGTTTGTTTTGTTTCTTTTCTGTTTGTTGGTTTGGGGGTTTTTTGGTTTTGGTTTGGTTTGGTTTTTTTTGCAATGTAGATGATCATCCAGTAAAAGGAATATTATTGTAAGAAGTAGATTTCAATTTCACAAAAATTCTTGAGGAAGATTTATACTTGTTTTCTTCAATTTAATGTAGTAACAATCAATGAAAGAAGAAAAGTGCTATTTATGAAACTGTGTACAATATCAGGGAATAAAAGGCACTCGTATAAGGTTCATTCACCTAGGGACTGAAATTCTAGAGAACTGAGGTAGTGTATTTGTGCACAATCTGTTCACAAGCTCATAAAAGTCAGTGAGACTGAACAATAAGAACTCCAATCACTGCCCTTTTATGGGAGACATCAGAAAAGACAGTTCAATATTAAAAGGTGGATTAGAGCAAAAACTGAATCCTTGACTGTTCTGAGCTCCCCAGTAAGCCACAGCAAAGAGAGACCCAAGATTCATGATGGTGCACAAAATTGCCACAAATCCTTCACTCTTTCAGTGAGCATCTTTGGGTCCATGGAGAAAAGACTCAATGGTCTTCCTCACACAAATACCACCCTGCACTTACAGGCTTTCATTCTGCAGCCACTGGAGTGTGAAAAGGAGCTCCAGTTGTGAGTGGCCCCCAACAGTCACACACCAGGGAATGCTCCACAGCCAGTGCTAGTACAAACTAGAATATTTACAATGCTGGAATGTTTCTGTAAATACGAGCACTGGGGAAATTCCTTGGCAGGCAAGGTAGGCAAGAAACAGCTCTGCTCATGGATACATGCATGGATACATGGATACATACAACTTCCTTAGTTGTACTGGCTCGTTTGTCAGCCTTTACTGCATCCAGGAATTCCACTTTTTGACTTCTTGCTGCGTTTAAAGACTTTGAGCACAGAGCTACAAACGCATGCCACAGAGTTTCATTCCGTAAGCTTGGTAGAAGATCCTTCAATTCTAGTTAAATATTGAACCAAGGGATGACTCAGAAATTTTCCCATGAATGCTTGTAAAATAATCCTGGAATAAGCTCCTTTAGACTACAAATATTTGATCAGCACCTCTCATACTCCTTTTATCTGGAACAAACTGATTTGTCCTACCAGTTCTTTGGCCACTAACATGGCCACATGATGAACAGAATACAATTTCTTTTGATGCAAAAGACACGTAAATAATAACAATGCACGTCCATCACATTGCCATTTCATAGGAATAGAAAAATGCCTCCAAAGTTTGATACATAAGGGAGGACCACTGCCCCGCATAAGACACCACTGCCGTCTCAAGGTGCTGCCAAACACTCTCCAGCAGCCTGTAAAAGGAGTCTGATAGTGGTTGTTCACAGTGAATCCATACTGATTGTGTAGGTAAAAGGTACCATGTGTCAACACAACCTGGATGAACCAAAGGTTAGTTCCAGACCACTACATTATTTATACACATTAATGGTAAAAGACTCTCCGTTATTGTTCTATGCTTTCTTCCCTACATAATCATACTTCCTTGTCATGCTATCTTTTCTTCCTTCCTAAAATTTATTTCTGCATCTTATAAATACAGAAAATTTTATAAAAATGTTCTTCTGTATGATAACCTTACATAGATAACATCTTATAAATAATGTTTTCCTCCTGTTTTTGTCAGGAAGAACATTTCCTTCTTTCTAGTGGTAATTGTCAATTAAGTAATTAACTGATGCTCAGCTTGGCTGTGTATGAATACTAAGTTCTCTATGCTTTGTATGAAACAGTGGCAACTAAAGAATTCGATTAGTTCTAAACCTGCCAGCTAACAGCATGACAAAAAGTAGGAAAAATTATTTCTGTTTCTATGTAGACACTAGAATGAAAATGACATTTTATGGTTTTATAATCAGAACTCCCTATATTACAAGATAAAATGCTAGTACATTCATCATTTATTAATATATATTAAAATGAATTGAACATCGATGAGTTGGAAAAACAGAGCAAAGGTTTGTTTGCTTCATCTAAGTGATACATTAAATAAACTAAAGCAGACAAAACAAATAGTCTAGCGAAATGCTAACAAGTGGGTCTAGAATTCACTGCAACTGCAAATACATAGAATCTTTGTTAGCGGTGAATCACCAATAAAAATAACATTCAGTTAATGATAAAAAGAAGATCCATTTAGAGGTAAGTGAAAACTGACCTGACATTAAATGTTGTGAAAAAAAATCAGCTATTATGAGTCTCCCATCCCTCTCAAGAAGCCACTGAGGCAGCATTATACTTCTGGGAAAAAAAGGACAAAAAAATTAAATTGTCAATAGAATTATCTGGAAGCTTAACAAAGACATATGAATACAGACAGAATTAAGTAAATTAAGAAATCAAATTCCTGAGGACAGAGTATAATGAGGGATGTAATATGAATCTTTCCATTATTAGCTTCTGAATCTAGAAGATTATTGCAAATTCTGTGCAGTCATCCAGAAGACTACTTTTTCCAGAAAAATTACAAAATAAATATAGATGAGCTGCCAGAAATGGCATCCAGAGGTTGTTTGTCAGTTTACAAACAGAAAGAACTCTTGCTAGAAACAAAGGCAGTAAAATACAGTTTTTCTGTAAAAGAGATTTACAGACAAAAAGCCTCTAACTGCCAATTGGAGTAGGGGGTAAGGAAAAGATGAGGGAATTAATAAAACAGTATGAGAACAGGAATCAGTGATTTGTTACGGAGGAGATTTGGTGCCCACAGCACTCACAGTATGCCAGCTACCAGTCACAGAGGAATCAGTGTAAGTGTGTCATCTGCAACATGGCAAATTGCTTTTAGAACGGCTCCCCAAAGACTGTTTATAGAGTGTCAGACTATTTTAGACTGACAGACTATGAAGGACTGAGTGCTCATGAAGTTCAAGGCTACCTCAAATCCTTTAGCTGGTCAGACTTGACATATGATGATCAGCCAGTAAACGAGTGTGAAGTGCTGTTCCTCATAGGTTACTAATGATCGAAAGACTTCACAGCAGGAAAAACCCAGTAACTTGGCAGTTCTCTAAAAAACTGGTTTCTAGATCCTGCTCAAGCCTTCAGCACTCAGAAAAGTCCAGGTTGCTCAGCTTTTTATGATCTTCTGTGGACTGGTTCTCACACATTTGTCCTCCCAGAAGAAAGATCCTTAGGTAGTGGGTGACATCTCTGCCCATGGCAGGAGGGTTGGAACTAGATGATCTTTGAGGTCCCTTCCAACCCAAATCACTGAAGCAGCAGTCACAGAAATTTTCTCACATAATGTCTCTAGCTGCCAAAACCTTCCCACCCCAAAGTACTTCTGGCTACCTGAGCCTGCTTCTTCCTTCTACAACAAGCTTCATGTCATGAATGAGGGAAACTTGCAAAGTGAATTGAAATCTGATTTCACAATGCTAAGCGCTCCATAGTATCTCACTGATCTATTTTAAGGGATCTAAGGGAAGCTCCAACACTGCAATAATTTATATTCTGTGCAAAGTTTCCCAAGTGGCAGATGAACTCCAGCAGAATGAAAAAGAGAGCAGGACTCCCAAGCCCACCACTAATCCTTGTCCCTAAGTGGCACATCTACATGTCTTATGTATCTCCAGGGACGATGATTCCACCACCTCCCTGGGAGCCTGTTCCAGTGCTTGACAACCCTTTCAGTGGAGAAATTTTTTGTAAAATCCCATCTACACTTTCCCTGAAACAACTTGAGGCCTTTCCCTCTCTTTCTGTACTTGTTACCTAGGAAACGAGGCTGACTCCCATCTTATTACAACCTCATTTCAGGCAGTTGTAGAGGGCAGTAAGGTCTCCCCTGAGCCTCCTTTTCTCCAGTCTAAACAACCTCAGCTCCCTCAGCTGCTCCTCACAGGACTTGCGATTCAGACCCTTCACCAGCTCCATTGTCCTTCTCTGGACACTCTCCAGCACCTCAATGTCTTTCCTGTGGTGAAGGGACCCAGAAGTGGACAGAGAACTGAAGGTGCAGCCTCAACAGTGCCGAGTACAGAGGGACAAGCACTGGTCCTGCTGTCACACTATGGCTGATCCAAGCCAGAATTCCATCGGCATTTGTGGCCACCTGGGCACACACAATGGCTCACATTCAGCTACTGTTGACCAGCACCTCCAGGTCCTTTTCCACTGGACAGCTTTCCAGCCACTCTGCCCCCAGCTTAGAGTGCTGTCTGGAATTGCTATGAACAACAAGGCACTTGGCCTTGTTGAACGGCACACCATTGGCCTCAGGCCATTGATCCAGCCTGTCCAGATCCCTCTGCAGAGCCTTCCTGCCCTCCAGCAGATCAACGCTCCCACCCAACCTGGTGTTGTGTGGGGAGAGATAAGATGGAACTGAGCTGCAGGCTGTGGGATGTGCCTGCAGAATGCTGTGACAGCACAAAGAAGCTTGTCTCTGCCTGACCTTGTGGGGAGGAGATGCCACATGGCAGAGCCCTGCGGAGGGGAGCCTGCTGGATGCTGCTGGATGGGTGAGCAGTGCGTGATCACCCCCATACAGGGACATTGAAAAAGTGTGTTACTGACATGGCAATGTGTGATAGGTCACTTAGGGAAAAATACCATTTTAGGAAATAGTGGGTCTTGAAGAAGTGTATAAAACCTGCTGACTTCTTTGAATAAATGTCTCATATTCCCTGCTGGTCTGAGTCTGTGCCTTAGTCATCATGTCAGTGTCGCCTGCAAACTGACTGAAGCTGCACTCAAAACCCTCATCCAGCTCATCAGTAAAGATACTACACAGGACTGGCCGCAGTGCAGAGCTCTGGGGAACTCCACTAGTGACCAGGATGTAACTCCATTCACCACCACTCCCTGGGCCCAGCCAGACAAGCAGTTCTTTACCCAGTGAAGAGTGTATCCATTCACACCATGGAAACCCACCTTCTTCAGGAGAATGCTGAGGCAAACTCTGTCAAAGGCTTTACTTGAAGTCCAAGTAGACAATCACGTGCCACATGAGATCATGCTGGTCAAGCATAAACTTGCCTTTCATGATCCCCAAGTTGTCCTGTATGTGCTGTGTGATGGCACTCAAGACTCTCCACGGCCTTCCCCAGCACCAAGGCCTTGTTGATAGGCCTGTGGTTCCCTGGATCCTCCTTCCAGGCCTCCTTGTAGATGGTGATCACATTTGCCAACCTGGGACCTCCCCAGTTAGCCAGGACTGCTGATAAATAATGTAAAGTGTCCCAGTGATCACTTCCACCTGCTTCTTCAGTACCCTTGAGTGAATCCCATGCAGCCCCATAGAGCAGTGTGTGTCTAAGTGATGTAGCAGGTCACTGAGCATTTCTCCTTAGTTTACGTGGGTTTTTTTCTGCTCCCCAACCATGTATTCCAGCTCAGGGGGCTGGGTACCCTGACAACATCTGGGTTTATTATTAAAGACTGGGGCAACAACAATGAGCAATGCTACATCTTAGGATTTTTAACATAACCACTGTGGCCTCCAGTCCATCTCAAAGAGATTAATCTAAAAATGTTAGAGAATACCCTTGTTGATTGTGATCTTCCATTCAGCATGGATGCTTGCACCCACGTAGAGTTAATTATGACTGATATAGACTCCCTCATCCACAACAACTACAGTAAAGTTAAGAGAAAATATATTTTATCAGTGAGAATTATCTGAATCCTCATCATTGGGTCTTATCACTTGCTTTTCTATTTTATTTTTTCTTTTATATGTTGAACCCTTACAGCCTGTTCAGTGAGACCACTGATTTGGCTGCATGGTGGCCACAGCCAGTCTCTTCAGATGGGGTGCATGCAGTGCTGCTATGAACAAATCCAAGTGGCAGTGTTCCCTGTAGAGCACTGCCCTCTAGTTTGATTTTATGTCAAATGCTGTTTGCACTCAACATTTATGCTTTTTGCTTTGCCAAGACAGATTCATTATATAGTATGTCCTGATGATGCTATTGTGAAAAAACTGAACACTTACTGCTGGCACATGATACAGATGTACTGTGTCCTTGAAGAATTTTCTAACCAGCAGCTCAATTCTCTTCCACATTTTTGAGCAACAAATCTTTTAAGAATTTGACTAAAAGCATATCAGTTTCACCAGGATATGGAGAGACACATAAGAAGATAAAGGAACAAAGCAAGGAGGTCTTATTTATGCAGTTGCTTAGGGGTTATAACACCATTCATGTTAGTGTTAACGATAGGAAAAAGTGTTCCCAACTGAAACAGTTTGGAAGCATTTAAAGTAACTTTTGGCAAGTAACAGTGACAGAATATTTTGTCCAAATCTATGACACATTTGAGTTGTGAGAAGGATGAATGCATCAGTATGAATATTCTCCCAAAGTCACTCCATCTTAAACAAGATTGTATCACAGTGTTGTGGGAATTTGTTTTTTTCTGACTGATTTTCTATGGATGACAGGATCACAAGGGCACATGCAGGCCTTATAACCCAACCCAGCATTAACCCAGGATCTGCTTCACCCCTGACTGTGGCTTGGGATCCTATTTGAAACACCCCAGAACCACAGATCCATGCTCCTTCCTGACTGTGGACCTTGCGGAATGCAATCCCTACCCAAAGGACAATGTCCTGACCAAGCCTCAGCTCTTCCCTGAATCCAGGAAAGTGCCTGATGTTCGTGACTGGGGCGATCCAGCTCCTTGGCTGGCTGCCGGCACGGTGCCTGGCTACCAAGCTCCTGCCCTGCCATCCTAGAGATCCTTTGCATCCCTGTGGAGCTGCCAACCTATGTGCTGTCATGAAAATTCAAATGCAAAAACCATTCAGAGGAAATTAGGAACACTAATATTTCACAATAAACAAACAAAATATATTACTATAAAATGACATGCATAAATTTACATGTCATAAATTTATATGTCATAATTTAATTAGTGTTTATGAATCTGTTTTTTGTAAAAACAAAATAAATAGCCCACACTTCTATGTTATTCAAACAGTGTATATTGCTAATAATAACTTCCAGTAAAAGATATGATTAGTACATACCGTTGCATTTTTCACACAAAATCCTTGAGGCATCATTGCAACTTTAACTACAACATACCTATTTACATCTATTTTATACATACTAACATCTTTTCAGTTTCTATACTTTTACTAATGAGATTAAAATGACAACTCAAATCACTTAATACCCAGATAAGTAACTTGATTTCATTCTTTTATTCTAAGCAGTTACTATTGCATTGCAAAAATCTCGAATTTCTATAAAACAACATGCAATGTCAATCAAGTTTTCATCTAGACAAAACAAAATGTACTTCTTTTCACAAGTTACCTTCATAGGAATTTCTTTAATATTGCGAAAGACAATGGAATCAATGGCATAGATCTGAGTACAATAGGGAGCATTTGTTTCAGTATTATGAAAATTCAGGCCTCTGAGCAAACCTGCAATAAAATTAAGCATGGGAAGTTTATGCAATATTTCAGAGTTGCTTTAATGTCTGGATATAACCCTGCAATTCCTTTGATTTGCATAGATATAGTACCCCTCTGGATTTTCAGTCTTGCATTAAAAAAAATACTATTTCAATTCTGAATGCATACATGTACTTTCTTCTCTTGCTTCCCCAACTGATACTGAAAGCATCCCTCTGAGAAATAATTACATGTCAATACACTAAAAATCTGAGGTACAAGCAGATACAGATATGGGAGTATAGAAGCACGCAGTAGGCATCTCAAGATTCAATCCTTTGTTCTAAGCAGTCCAAAAGGAAGTAAACATTTTGTATTGCTTTCTAAGAAGAAAATGAAGCACAGATTGAAAGTATCAAAATCCATTCTAACATGATTTTTTTTCATAAAATCATTTTACCTATCTAAATGAAACTACCATTCCCTTTCTAAAATGTCTGAGGAATAGAAATGCATCATGTTTCATGCTATTAATATTGAATTGTGTATGTCTTCACAGTACTTACTGTGATACCACAGCTCTGCAAACCTAAATTCTTTGGAGCAGATTAACTGGAACATATTTAATGGATTAACTGCTACAAAGCTGAAGAATTTCTAGGTTCTAGCAAGAGGAGTATTGCACCCTCTGAAATTTATATGGACAAAACAACAACTCTTGCTGTCTTACAGGAGTTTAGTGAAGATGAGCAAATGGCATCAGTCAGCTGGTAGGAAATGAGATGCAAAAAACAGTTTAAAGGAGGCTGGTTTGTTGTGGTCTTATTCCTAGGGTCCAGCATTAGAAATTAAGTCTCAATGCTGAATCACTGGGAGCAGCTAATACTCTATCTTTTAAACGTTCACCTCCTAGAGACTCCTAAGGAATAAATATCATTTTATCTGGTTACTTCTCTATTCTCACAGAGTTTCTATTTTCCTAGGAATAAAATCTGCTTGCATCAAATAACAGCAAAACTTACTTGATTTGCAGCCAAAACATAAAGTAAACTTCAGATTATTGTAAGGCTCAGTTCTAAAAGATAGAGATAATACTACACAATTTGGTCAAGAAGAGAAACAGGAACATTAAGCCTCAGTGGCTTGCCTGGCAATTTTGCAGCCATTCAGTGGCAGAAGAATGATTAAAATGATTTAGTTCCTTTTCTAAATCTGTTTGAATAAGGTGTTTCTGTCTGAGAAGTTTGGGGTGTAAGGATCAAAGAGAAAAATGTTTTAGCAAAAAAGTTTTGTGATACTTCTTGTATTTCTTTATAGGAGAAACTCATCTGAGATTTTTGTTCATCTATGGTCAGGTTTTCTATAATCTTTATTTAAAAGCTACACAGTGAACAACTTTAGACTTACATCCATTGCTATATGTAGCTTCCATGCTGAAATTGTCAAATTCAAACTGATGCTGATCTTTCCTCAAATATTTTTCATGTAAAATTTACAACTATGAAACAAATCATCTGTTCTACTTCTCCCACAACACACAGCATCTCTTGTTGGCCATGAGGACATTTAAATTCTTCTGGAAGATCCATGTCCCCTATGACATCTGTAAGAATGACCATGATGATATTTAGACTTTATGCAATTCAGTTCCTTGATAAAATCAAATGAAAGAACAAATGATACAAAAAGAGAAACTGGTAAAAGTTCCCCCTTAAAATACAGAAAAATTCTGATTTCGAAATACGTTGTCTGGACTGAGGATGTCCTCTATTCAACCTCTGTCCCAAGCTGGTTTTGTTGTTTCTTTTAAAATATCACTCATGTTGTTGTGTGTTCTGATGCTGCTAACATTCATTACTGAAACGAAATGTTTTCTATTGGAAAGCACGCTTCCTGTCCCTACAGGCTTTCTTCTTAGTAAGGAAAAGAACCTTAATGAGGTTTTCTTGTAAACTAATGGCACTAATAAATGCATGAACTGGGAACAAGAAAGAAATGAGAAGAGACTGCTGACTGTTTTCAGGATCTTCCTTTCAAAACAACATGTTCCCTTTAGTGCTTAAATGCTGTGGTCTCATGAAAAGCCACAGACTTCAGAAACATGAAAGCTTCACAAATTCTCAAACAGGTAATACCTATTTTGGTCCTAGTTCTGTATGCAGTAACAGAACCACAATGTTATTTCAGGTTCCAGGCGTAAGGTCCAGTAGAAACATGCAAGAATATCCTTATATGTGAAAGTGAGACCCTGACACAGACCAGTCCTTGTTCTGAGACTCAGAAAACAGAAAATTAAAAAAACATTTAACTGTTGCTTGTGATAAAGATGTGAAGGAAGTAATCAGCAGCCAGTTGCCTACCACACGGATGAAAAAGAAAGACACATTCTGCAGAAAGGTATGTTCTGCAGAAGGAAACACAAGAAGTAAAAACCTCTTCTCCTAAACAAGCCAGGTATTTGCCTGTGTGTAACAGTCTGCTTCAACATGTGTTTGCAAATGGAAGTGAAACAGGTTACTATATATGCTAGTGAGATATTTCCCACCTCACCAGCTAATGACATGGAAAAGTATAAAACAGTATCAGGCAAGGACAGGCCGGACAAGCTACTATATTCCACAAAAGTTGTAACCCCACAGAAGATTTAACACTTTCTGTATGTAATTTTTTGGACTGTACGTTACTAAAATGACCTCCAAAGGTCCCTTACAATCTCTCCCATTCTGCAATTCTGTGAGTAGTAACAGAAAATAGGACTCACCCTGCATATTTCTTTCTGTGATTCTTTATTATAACACACTTCTCAGCATTATCAGACAGCACATAAAGTACTAATATTTCAAGTGAAAAATGGATTAAATTTGTAGTGCCAGAGTTATATAAATATGGACGACAGGAAAGTTACATTGACTAAAAGGTTCTGGGATTCATGTTGTACCTTGGCAACTTTAATGTATTTTGATGAAAACTAAGGTATCTGGCAGGATAAAAGTCTTTCAAAAGAAGTATAACAAAGATCTTGCACATCTCATTCAGCATGTCACAAACAGGGGAACAATCCAAGGTATGCCAAAAAGAATTCCAAGGACTTAGCAAAAAACTTGGAAGAGCTAAAATCAGTGTAAGATATAATACACACATGATCAGTGAGTTTGAGGGCTGAGCAGAGGCTGGAGATTTGAATCCGAAATAGAGATTCTGTAAACTAGTTCTGCTCCTATAACAGCTGTTGTTCCCTGCTGCTTTAATATTCACCCAATATTAAACAAAGAATAAGTGATAAAGCTAATACTTACAGCAGTATGTCAATGGCACTAAAACCAGAGTGACACAAGCAGCAGTTCAGTTGCCTTGTTGAGGTTGCTCTTTCTTTTTAAGTCCACAGTTTTCCCAAAATGGATGAAACAAAAGATACAGATAAGGGGAGATTAAACCAGATGCCACAGATGTAAATTTGACATACCTTTATCTTTGACATCAAAAGAATTCACACTGCTTTCATAGCTGAGTGCTTCAGAATTTTTAATGTCTGTGGCTCTTTATCTTTGTGATGGGCAGATTAATTCTTGACTTAGGTGCCTGATTTCTACTGATTTGAGAAAGTTACCTAAAAGAAGAGGGACAGGGCTATAGAAAAGCTGTAAAGAAATAGGAATTAATTTCTGATTCCTGGCTGCTGGAACATGGGTTTTCTCAAGAACTGGTTCCACCAGCTGTGGAACACTAGACTTACTGTAACACAGACCTCTTATTTTTCATATTATCACCAATGCCACAAGAAATATTACACTTGTTAGCATGACTCAAAGTCAAAACACAGAGGTTTACACCTAATTAACTAAATATTCACATACACTTTCCCCATGCTATTTTAGAGTTACAGTCTAAGAATATGACATACCTTTAGCTACTTAGATGAACACAAAAGCTGTGCCTGGTCACATTACACCCTGATTACTGCTATACATTCTTTTCTGACCTGACAAACAACTCTTGTCCTGCTAATACCTATCCACAATACCTCTATTAAAGCAAAAAATCAAGAGGATAGAAAAATTAATTTAGAACATACAGAAAATGCTATGAACTTTTTGTTTGAATTTTTCACAAGGAAGACAAGTATCTTAACTTTTATTTTCATTTTCAAGACCTATCAGTCTTTGTCCTTGTATTGCTGTTCTTTATTGAGTATGGACAGTTCAAGTCTCCTCCAAAGAGGCAGTCAGGATCGCCTCCTACTTATTTCCAAGCAGTACTTGTTCTTTTTTAGACAACACATTTTGAGGAATCTACTTACACAGATCCATGCAGCTAACCGTGTTCTAAACCAGCCCTAGCATAGCTCAAAATATTGCAAATATGCTATTTTTTTCACCGAAGAAAATGCACAAGTGCCTCCCTTATAAAACGATACTTAGTATGGTAATTGCAATATCCAGTCCTCAGCCCCTCTGGGGAATTGTGACCTCTGCCTTCTGGTCCTCATCTACTTAGGTCTTTCCTTCTAAGACATAACCTCCCATCAACTTTACATCAGATTGCCACGTGTAAAAAATCAAATGGTATAGGCAGTCTAACCCACTAAACACAGTCTCCCTGGAATTCCCTCTGCTCTGCTTCAGGCAGTTGTACCTCAGTATGGATTAGATTGAGGACTGCCTCCAGTGCTCACGTTTTTCCTTCCTCTTTTGCACTCAGATTCTCCTGGACTCCTGTAGTTGGGGCAAGGAATGTGCTTGAGTGCTCCTCTCAAGCTCTGCTCTCTGCAGGCAAGTCAAATGGGTCTAAGACTCCAATACAAAACAAAAGTGCATTTGCCTAAAAGCTAGTATTTCCCGAGCTATTTACCAGCCTAGAACTAAAGCTTTCAAACACCCTTTTTAGATGAGACATGAAGTTTCTCCTCATCAAAAATCATGTTATTTCCTTTCCTTGAATAAACAAACCACTTCATGAACCATTTTTTTCTGGCCAAATTAAGCAGTTTCTTGCACAGGGCTAGATGTAAGCTAAAGCCAACCATATAAACTCAGGAACATTTTGTTCTTTTTGACAATGAAATACTGCAACAACATTCAAAACAGAAGTAACAGTATAAATCAGTACACCATTTCCCCAATTCAGGTAATTTTATTATAGAAGTTGATTCAGCTGGTACCATACCAGACTTTCAGTCTTTTGTATGCTTCCTTTTCTGCTTAACAGCAAAGTGGTTTCGATAAAATTACTTTGGTGAAGGTAAAACTTCTGTATTTATTCTCTCATAAAACAGGAGTCAGAGCCACCCTGATTTACAATCTCAGCCCTACCTAGTATCTGTGATGTCTTTCATTTGCAGCTCTGGGTCCCAGGACAACCATAAGAGTCATGCAGTACTGTTACTAATTCAGTCATTTAGAACCCTGAATTCTTAAAGAATACGGAGAAGTTATTTGTGAGCTTCTACTTGATCCTCCTTGTGCTTGGATTGCTCCTGTGTCCATTGCCTTTTTTCCAGCATTTCAGTGTTGAGGAATAGATTTGGTGTAGCTCTGTGTGCAGCTGCAGTGGAGCTGCAGGTGGAGCTCTGGATGGCAGGAGGCAGAGACAAGAGGCCATAAATTGCCCAGTTTGTGGTGGGGTGAGCAGAAAACCAGCAGGGACTGTCAGGTCACGGGAGCCTCCTATGGTGAAGGGGCTTCAGTCCCAGCAGTGAAAAAATATTGTGGGTTTGGGGGTTTTTTGTGATACTCTTACTTTCTCTCAGCCTTACATTACTCTGACTAAACAGTAACACAAGCTTTACGTTACAATCACATTAGGAGGGTCACGAAAACACACATGACTAAATACAGTACAACAGTTCCTATGGCACCTTAACATTTCCTAAAAACAAAAAAGCTTGATGAACAGGTAGAATTCAGTGTTCCATGAGTTAGGAAAAAAAAGTTAAACTCATCCACATACAGTGCAGTTACACAGTATTCTAGTTAAGGTACTAATGAACTTGGGCAAATCATATGAATCTCTCACTGAAAGATTTGAAAGTTTTGAGTTTGTTCATGTGCAAGACATTTTAATAAATCAGTGGTCAGCAAAATACACTTCAGAACCTTGACTTTTTTATGACTAAAGAGCACTTGGAGATTGCTGACATTAACCCTTTAATTTTCCATCTCTTTTAAAGCATTCAAATGTTCAATTAATGTGGTTGTGGAAGGGAGTTACCATAGAGTCTGTACTCCACATCTTAAGGATGGTTTCTCACCATTTGTATCATTTTAACTCTACAGTTAGTGTATTTCATTTACTAGTTTAGTACTTAGTAATTATTACAAGACTCTTCTAGAAGTCTTTGCTTTCTTTTTGTTTTGAACAGCCTAATGCTAACAACAATCTAACCTCAAGAGTTTTCAACAGAAATGACTTACTGCTATATCTCAAAGCTCTGCGACATTTAACTTTCAAGAATAAAGTATGTCTTGAGATTCATGGATGCATATGATTTTATCAAAAATGATTAAATACAGTTTTGTGTCTGTTTTTATACATACCAAGGTTTTCACACTTAAACAAAATCACAACCAAAATGTATTAAGAGCCCAACAGGCTCCTTTTCCATAACAGCAGAAAGACTGTCCTTCATAAACTGTCTGTTTTGTAGCTAGTTTTGCCAGTTTGCCTGGGTGCCTTTCTCTTGGAATTTACTGCTCAGGTAAAGTTTTAGTTTTGTTGTAATTGCTGTTCATGACATCTGTTTTTGTACAAACGGTTGGTGTGAAAAAACCAGTCACGGATAATGCATTCTTCACTGTGCTCCTTTATGTATCTCTGGAGGCATGCTCTGGAAGATGAGACACTGCTGTATTATGCAGAACATGCAGCAGTGGTATGTTTGCCCATTTGCTGAATTTTATAGCTCTTCCCTGGCTTTGAAAAGGCACTCCCCAAATTTTTTAAAGTTTGTTCTCTATGGTAATCCAAATGAAGGTCTGGACTGGGAGAATAAAAGAGTATAGGCCAATATACGTCAAGACTTTCTGGAGAGCTAATGACATACACAGTATAGGGCTGGATTTTACATCATTTCAGGTTTTATGCACTTGTGATACTGAAAAGTTCTAATTAGTTAAGAAATATCTGAGGACACCCTTTTCTCAAGTATTTTGGTAGGGCACTATAGGGCACTTGGTAGGACCCTGCTAAATGACGCTTCATTTTCCCTGAGTAAAGAAGAGCCAACTCCTTGTAAATGTTTTGGATGGAACAAGACCAACTGGTTTTTTATAGTTTACATTTGGTTTGTGCTTTGTGTTTTCTCATTGAGCAGACCCCACCCTTGAAACAGTTATACCCGACCTGAAAATCTGAGTAGGAGAAGACAAGTCTGACCAGTTAAAAGATTTGAGGTAGCCTTGAACTTCATGAGCCCTAAGTCCTTCATAGTCTGCCAGCTTTTAAAGAGCTTTTAGGGAGCTCCTTCAAAAGCAATTTACCATATTGAAGATGACACACCCAATCTGATTCCCCTGTGACTGGTAGCTGGGATAATGTGAGTGCTGTGGGCACCAAATCTCCTCAGTAACAAATTAGTTCACTAATTACTTTTCCAATTCCATTTTATCCAGCCCCTCATTTTCCCTCTCTTTTCCTCTTCCACTTAACGAACTAATGTATTTTACTGTCCTTATGTCTAACAAGAGTTCCTTCTGTCAGCAAACTGAGAACCTCAGCTTCTGGGCCCAATTTCTGACACCTCATCGAGAAAAGAAAATGTAACCAAATGAAACCTCTGGCAGGCTCTTCCATAAAGTACAGAAAAATGTATCTAAAACCACTGTGACTTCCTATTTTATGAAGTAAATAGGCCACATCACAACAGACTATTTTCTGTGAAGGTCTGCAAAACTGCACGCAGGTAACAGGAATGAAAAGATTCCCTGGAGCTGAAGTGCAAGCTGAATGGCATCTCTCTACAGGGGGCTGTTTCTTGTTTTAGCCAGGTTAGGCAAATGCTTTCTGTGGCTGAAGAAAACCTGAGAATCATTGCAGCTCACTGTATGTACCTGAAAACAATGAAGAACACAGCCTAATTAGGCAGTGTGCTGGACAGTATCACAACACCAAGCATGAATGAAGGCTTGGGCTCTTTTCCACAGTATTCGGAGCCCTGCAAGCTAACTTACTACTTGCAAACACGAAGTTTCAGCCTCCAGAAAGTCCTATCGAAGACATAGCACCGAGATTCAAGCTTTCTATCAGATTAGGCAAGAGCACTGCATTGCTCAGCACCTTGCAGGACTGAGGTCTTTAGAAGAGGTGAAGCCCTGAAGCCGTAGTAGGTGAGAGATTAGGAGAAGACGGCAATTTAAAAAGCATTTAATTTTATTTTCCAAAATAGGTCACCCAATTGAGACTCTTAGTCTCAATTCAGACCTGGTATTCTGCTCATCAGTCTGGGTGAACAGGTTGTTGCTCTCATCTCCTACAGACTGCTCTGCCATTTTTTTGCCTGTAGCGTTCCTTGGTGGAGACTCAGGAAACCTAAATGCATTAGCCAACCTAGAACGTTTCAACAAAACTATGTGCAGCAGCAAAGCCACATGAGTTACTGAAAAGCAATCCAAAACTTACTGTATTCATAATTCACAAAGAGCAAGCTTTAATGCCTTTGAAATGAAAAAATAGATAACATCTCATCTGAATTATAGCATCTGATCTGCAACTGAAATCCTTTGACTCAAACAGATTTAAAACAAAAACTAAGAACATTGTCTTTTACCATGACAGCAGTCTACTCTTTCTGTTCCATTAAGTGCATCTAGTCACAGTCCAAGGCTGCACAGGCTTCTTCATCAATATATAATTTGTTTTTCAAAGCACTCCGAAGAGAAAGAGAACGAGTCAGAGAAGACCAAAAAACATGCTCACTGATCCTCAAATCAGTATGTTTTAATATTCACTTAGAAGAGGGAGTTTGAAGGCAGATACTGCATAATAAATACTTCTTTTCTTGTTTTTGTAGAGAATTACCTGATCTGACTCAGAGCAGCACCAATAAAAAAGGTGACACAAACAAAAAATTAACTGTTTAAAGTATTTTTTACACTGTTTGGAAATATTTCATTAAGAAAACCCCAAACCTTTCATCTTTAACAGGAACAGAAAGATACAGCAATTCCACACCTCAACATGAAGTAGACAAATAAAAGTAATAAAAAGAAGGGGTAAGAAAAAGTTAACAGCAATAATCGCAGTATTAACCCTTCTTTCAATGACATTAACTCAAAGCATAAGCCATCCCAGTTTGTTCTCACCTTCAAGTATCTCCTTTATCGGAGAATTTGCTGCTTCAACTGCTCTATTAGAAATGCTTTGAGAGAAACTGCCCTCAGAACTATTTACTTACACTTTATCCATATTGCAGTTAAATAAGTGCAAAAAGCAGTGCCCATGGAACACCGGAGAAATTCCTGATTTAACTCTGAATTAGCTATTATTGATAACTACTCTTACCTCAAATACATAGAACTTAGAAGGGCTGATTTCGACAAAATTGTCTGCCTCAGTAAGTCTCTTCTAAATTTCTACATTATTTCTGTCATGCGTAAGAACTATAAATCTAGCTTTCGCATGTTAATTTATCCTAAGACCAAGTTAAGAGTTGTTAAAGTTGTTAATTGAGTGTTAATTGTTGAGTGTTTCCCCAAGTTAGAAAGTTTATTCCCCGTTAAATTCCTAATGTTTCACTTATGTTTATTAGTTTAAGTGACACTTTAAAGTTGTGCAAAACCTTTTTAATCCATGTTTAAGTTAAATCTTCCATAGAGAAAGCAAACCCTCATAAGTGGCCACAGGACTATTTTTAGCACCTGGCAGTTACCCTGTCACTGGGCTCCATAGCAATGTGGAATTTTAATGAGGACTCTTCCCGCCTTTGAAGCCGATGACATCACCCAAAGACTGCTTCCCTAGACAACAGCGAGCCATTGGCTGAAAGACATTACCTCATTTCTGAGTCCACCAATCACCCCGTGCCTTGGAGGCCGGACAGTGGGTGGTCAGGGGAGGGGCCAAGGGGGTATAAAACCTCGTGCACGAGCTGAAGGAGCGGCATTTTGCCTCGGGTTAGCCGATGGCAAAGCGTGGTGTTGTGGTTCTCAGGCTATACCTCTGTCTAGAGGCTTACTTAAAGGGCTTTTGCTTTAGATTAGCTAAAGCAAAACCCACCGCTGCAGGGCTCTGCCTTGGGCTGACAGCCAGTTCGGCTACAAGCATCTCTGATGACTGCGATCTCGGTTTTTATTTTTTGCTTCGTTATTTCTCAAATAATTTTCCTGTTAATAAATTATTTTTATTTTTAATTAAAAACCAAGAGTTGCTTTTTATTTATGACAGCTCTTTTGGGGCATCATCCGGGACCCATTTTTTGGTCCACGATTTAGGGATTTTTTTTAAATTTTTTACCTTTTTTTCGCTTCCCTGGATCGTCGCCCAGAACACCTGGATTACTGCAGCCGAGAGGAGATCACCCACACCAGAAATCTGGTAAGGCCAAAACCCTTTTTTAAGGGCATTTAAGTTAAGGATTACTTTTTTTAGGGTTAAAAACCACTTTCAATTTCTTATCCTTTTTAGGGCCAAGCCATTTTTATTTCTCTTTTTGCGGTGAACTCCCAGCGGAGCCTGTGTGGTGTGTGTGTGGGGGTCAGCCATATTCAGTGTGAATGAGAGTGTGTGTGACCGGCTCAGACAGAGTGGGCCCACCGTGAGGGATCTCTCCCAGGGGGCACAGAGGGAGGCAATTGAGGGCAGTAGTGGTCTCACTGGGGAGGAAAGACCATCTGAGAGGGCGCGCGCGAGCCCCCGTTTTGTGTGTTGTTGTGCCCCCAGCTTTGTCGGATCTGGAGCCGGTGAACTGCTGTTGGTTGTCAGTCGGTTTTAGTGTGAAGGAGCTGTGGCTAGTCACCATTTTGTAAGAAGGGAATTGTTAGTGGTTGGTTGCCATTTTGTAAAAGAAGGATTGTTAGCTTCAATAGAGGCTAACAGTGTGGTGGTAAGATGATATTTATCTTTGAAGCCTCAGAGACCACTTTATTTTAGATATAAGCCTTAGAAGCCATTTTATTTTAGACTTTATTTCATTTAGGAAACCATTTTGTTTGATTCCTATGTGTGATTGACTTTTACTTGGATTGTTGTGGTCAGTTTTGATTAGCACATTTATTCTTTTTGTAGCCTTTGAGTGTGTAATTTGGTGGATTGTTTTAGTGATCAGTTGCATTTGTTTTACAAGAATACCTATTTGGTATTACAGAGTTGTGTTTATTCTCTTTATTTTAATACTTCTGTTTTAAAGAACTTTTATCTGGCAGGCAGAGCTGCCATTTTAAATTTATCTGGCAGGTAGAGCTGCCATTTTAAATTTCTTGGTGGGAAGGGCCACCATTTTAAACTTTTGGTGGTTTTGTTCCCACAAGATTGCCATTTTGTTTTACTGATTCCCACAGTAGCCATTTTGTTTAATTTTTCCTGGAAGCTGCTATATTGAGTTTTTGTTTTGGTTCCCATGCTTTTGGAATTTTTCCCACGGATTAGTTGCCATTTTGTTTATTTTAATTCCCACTTTTTGTTATTGGCTTTCAAATTCCCCTCAAGTTTACTTACCTTGGTTGGTTTAATTTTCTAATTGAAGCCACTTGTCAAGCTACTTGCTTGTCCCTTCCAGTTAATCAAGATGGGACAAACAACCAGCAAGAGCAAAGACCAACTTAAGAAATACAAAACCTTCCCAGAAAGCCCATTGGGGATAATGTTAAGACAATGGGAAGAAAGTCCTTTAACAATGGGAAGAAAATCCTTTAGCATAGGAAAAAGACCATTGTCAAATGATAAAGCACTGTGTATTTAAGTGGCCAAAAAGAAAAATTAGAAAGGATGGGCTTTATTGGCCTAAATGTGGATCAACAGAAACATGGCTTTGTAAAGTACTATACTCTTATGTGCATCACAAAGCCGCTTCAAATTCGGAAGAATTGGATTATGCCAAAATTTGTCTTAAGTATTGGATTAAAGAAAGAAAGAAAAACCAAATTCACTTATGTCAGTAAAAGAAAATCCAAAGGAAACAACAAAAAAGAAATTTAATCAACCAAAGTGGGACCCCTTTGATATGCTCCCTCCTGCCAGTGTCAACAGCTCACCCCCTGAAACTGAGACGGAGGGCACAGGTTTCTCAACTTCAGGTCACTCAACCAGAACAGAAAATATCACTGAGATCAGTGACAATAATCTGCCATCCTCAACCAAGCCAAATGAAATCGGCAATAAAATAAATTCAACTCTTTTTAGATCAGAAGGTCCAGCCTTCTTGACTAGAAAGAAGCAGAGCACAAGGAGTGAGTGCTCCACCTGCCTGCGTGAATCCCAAAATTCTGGAGTTCTACCTCTGAGAGAGGAACCGATGGGAGGAGCATGGGAGGGATTGGCTATGTTAATGTACATCTTACCTCTGCAGAGGTAAGAGAATTCAAAAAAGAAATTTAAAATTTACTGAGTGACCCCATGGGGCTCTGAGAAAAATTTGACCAATTCCTTGGACCAAATATTTATACGTGGAAGGAATTGCATTCCATCATGCAGACTCTGTTCTCTCCAGAGGAGAGACAGATGATTAGGACCGAGAGAATAAATATTTGGGACAAGGAAAACAACCAAGGACCGATTAGAGAACACAAATTACCATTAACGGATCCCAGCTGGAATCCAAATTTTGAAGAAGGGTGAAGAAGCATGGCAGATTACCGCACCCTAATCATCAAAGGAATCAAAGAGGCTGTGCCTCGAGTAAGTAATATGAAAAAGGCATTTTGCGGGGAACAAGGAAAAGATGAATCCCCAACTGCTTGGGTCACCCGATTGAGAAATAACATAAGGTTATGTTCAGAAATTGATTTAGACAGCAAAGGTGGAAAAACTATGTTAAAAGTCCACTTTGTTTTGCACTCCTGGCCTGACATTTGGAAAAAATTAGAAAAATTGGAGAAATAGCGAGAAAGATTTAGATGAGCTGTTGGCAGAGGCACAGAGGGTGTATGTCAGGAGAGATGAAGAGAGATTGAAAACAAAAGCAAAAATCATGATGGCTGGGAACCAACCTACCCCCTCCCCCTTGAAGGAAAGGGCTTCAGATAATGAAAATGACACCCAAAAACTTAAGAAGCCCACCTGCTTTTATTGCAAAAAAGAAGGACACGTGCAGAAGTACTGTATCAAAAAGCTAAAAGACCGGGGAGCCTTCCAAGTGGAAGGTCAGTCCCTGGAGGATTGAGGAAGTCAGGGGCTCTATCTCCTGGGGCATCAGAAACACCTCCGGAGCCCTTGATAAAGTTAAAAGTAGGCCCCCAGGAGCAAACAATGGAGCTTCTAGTGGACACAGGGGCTGAGAGGGTTTGTGTCACTGAGAAACCCAGAGGATGCTGGATAAGCACTGACACTTTAAGTATCAGTGGAGCGAAGGCAGAGTCATTCCCTGTGCCTATTTTTAAAAATGTCTCAATAACTGGAAATGGACAAACCCAAAGAGATGATTTACTGTTCTTGCCTCAAGCAGGAAACAACTTACTTGGCCGAGACTTCCAAGTACCCCTAAAAATTGGAGTGGTCCCACAGGAGGGACGAATGAAAGTTAAATTATTTTCTTTGTCCCTACATGACAAGCAATGTATTGACTCTGTAGTATGTGCCAAACCACATAACAGAGGCAAGATAGACATAATACTAATAACTATTGACCTTCTTTCTGACAGCAAACCTGTTAGGATTCCACAATACCCACTGTCAAAAGAAAAGCAAAATGGGTTGAAACCTATAATCACAGAACTCATTGAGGACGAGACCATAGAGACGTGTAAGTCAACTTACAACACCTCCATTCTGGCCATTCAAAAACTGGACAAAACCTTCCAGTTGGTACAAGAGCTACGAGAGATCACTAAGAGAGTGCAAGCCAGGTATCCCCTGATGCAAAACCCCTACACCCTACTGAGCCAGGTACCACCCACACATGCCTGGTACTCTGTTATTGATCTCAAAGATGCATTTTGGTCATGTCCTCCAGACTCTCATTACAGAAGCATCTTTGCTTTTACATGGGAGGATCCAGATACTGGAAGGAGGCAACAACTGCACTGGACTCCACTACTCCAATATTACACTGAATCACCCACACTCTTCGGCCAGGTGAAGGTGTGGAAGGTCTAGAGGACCTTTTGAGTTCCTTTTCTCCACCCGAAGGGGTAGAGGTAACTCAATACGTAGATGACCTGATACTCTCCGGAGAGCAGAAATCTACGGTAAAATTGGGCACCATTCAATTATTACATTTTCTAGTAAGGAATGGATTAAGAGTGTCAAAACCCAGATTACAATTTGTACAACAAGAAGTCAAGTATTTGGGACACATAATTGGCCATGAGACAAGAAAATTAAGCCCAGAAAGAATTAAACAAATTTTAAATTTATCACCCCCACAAACCAAAAGAACTTTCTCCTAATAAAGGGAGAGGCCATGGGCATTTCTCATGGGGTCTCTCAAATTGTTGGGGGATGCAAACCCCTTTTTATCCTAATTCCTGGCCACAACACCCTCTTCCTTTCCCCATTGGCTGAGGTACTCAGAAGGTACAGACTTCTCAAATACCCTATTCTATGCTCTCCTCTAATATGCACTCCCTTTTTGTTATATATATAAGAAAAAAACCTATCCATAATTCTATTAAATGTTTGTTCTTTTTCTCTAGGGTCAGGAATTTAACATGGCGTTGACTAAGCAACAGTTTGTGTTGATTAGTAGCATCTTCTAGAACTGAGGGTTCTCTTCTGTTTGTTAAGAACAAAGTGTTGGGAGTTGGCTTTCGCCGTACGTTGCATGAGTTATGAGTTGTAATATTAAATATTATGTTATTTTCATGAGGAAATATCAACACAATGGTACATGTTAAAAATTGTTTAATGATTGTTGGGGCAGTCTGGTTGTGGGGTTGGTTTTTGCAGAGGGTGTATGATTTGTGTATTATAACATTAGTCTTGTAAGTTCGCAATGGGACAGGCTGTTGCTAGCCAAACTTCGAAGACACCAGCATAAAAGGAGTGGCATTCCATCCAATGAGGACCCTGCTCACCCAGCAACAGAACTGCGCCAGTGTCCAGAAGAGTGACGGGGGCGAGACTATGCAAAACTGTAAATTAATATGCATCAGGCTGATGCAATCACACGGGTATAAAAGGAGAGACCACCATTTTGTGATCGAGCCTCTGGCATGGTGTCACGCTCCCAGCGCTTTCCCTTTTGCTTTGTAGATTTTTTTAAAGTTCTCAATAAATTTTTAATAACTCATTTCCATATTGGATCACAGTTGTTTACAACAGGTGGTGATCTGAGTTTAAAGACTCTACTTTGTCATGAGATCACAGAGCTCTGTTTGATATGAGGTTCCAGAGCCCCACTGTG
>VZTH01010137.1:0-28537 GCA_013397815.1 Aleadryas rufinucha
TGTTCTGGGCAGGAGTGGCATGGCAGGACACGTGTAGGAAAACGCCACCGGGAACAAACCAGAAACAAAGACATTCCACGCAGATATTCCCAATATTCTCTCCTCGGTTTGGTGGCCTCTGTTTCACAGCTGAGGGTACTGTGGAAAAAAACTTCTCTGTTGAATTTCTCTGAAGAAATTTACGAACACCTGTCAGGCTGGAATACTGCAACATTCCTCTTTGGGAAAGCAGCAGTATAGAGCCTGTCAAAATGTCAATTTCCTGGAAAACGGTGTAATGAGGCATCATATATCCCAATAATATTTTCTGGAACCTTCACTGTGGTCCTCCTGAGTCGCATCGATATGCATCACCTTCTGTAATTAATTCCTGGTTGCTTTTATGTCTCCTTCACCCGCATTCTCTCTCCCCACATGCAATCAGTGTAATGCACCTTCCCAGGCTGACCTCACATTTCCAGGGAAAGAAAAACATCGGAGTGTGGTTGGCAGTGATTTATTACATTCCTCCTACTTTCTACTGCTCATCACTATTGTACCAAGTGGCTCCTCTGGGTCCTGGCATCTGTCCTGTGCTGCTAATGGAGAGCTGACTTGGAATCCAATTAACTCTTCCACTGCTGAGATACTCTTGGATCTGTTAAAAGAAAGGGACAAGCCACATATTTGTAATGTCACCATTAACTTCCCATGGACAAGGGGGAATGGATTCGAACTGAAAGAGAGTAGCCTGCATATTAAATTGGATGTTAGGGAAAAAATCCTCCCTGGGAGGGTGGTGAGGCCCTGCTTGCCCAGAGAAGCTGTGGCTGCCCCATCCCTGGAAGTGTCCAAGGCCAGGTTAGACAAGGCTTTGAGCAGCCTGGGATAGTGGAAGGTGTCCCTGCCCGTGGCAGGGGGTTGGAACGAGATGGGCTTTGAGGTGCCTTCCAACCCAGGCCATTCCACAATTCCGTGATTCCGTGTTTCCACGTGTCAGTGTGGTGCTGTGATTTAAAAAGCCAGAGAGACCAAAGAATGAGTGAGGAACCTTTGCTAAACCACACAGTGCCTGTGCTCCAGATGCCTCTGGCAGCCTTTTGGTACCTCGATGGCACTGACGCAGTCCAGGCTTGATAATTGGGGAGACACCCTTTTCCCCCCCTCATAACAACACCGACTTTGAAGGGGATTCCTCTCCTTCAAAACGCGATTACTGGCGATGCTTTTTCACCCTGACCGCGGGAACCCGGGAATATTTGCCTCCTTTTAAACGCGGGCTGCCGTGAGACGATCCCACCTCCCAGGGCCCCGGGGGAAGCCAGCTTTGGGGCGGGATTTTGCCCGCCTGGGACGGTCCCGGCAAGGGGCGGGCTGATGTCGCCGATGATGCCGGTGCCAGGGGCGGTGCCGGCGTTCGGGGCGAGCATCGCCCGCCCCTGCGCAGCCATGAGGCTGTGCCGGCCCTTTGTTCCCGGGGGTCCGCGGCCGCCCCTCCCGACGGCCGGGGCGGCCTGAGCCCGCCGGGAGGGAGGAGGAGCTGTTCCCAGCACGATGCGATGGGGAACTGCTGGGCGCAGTGGTGCTGCGGGCTGTTCTTCCGGAGGGATCCCGGCCGGATCCAGCGCGGCGGAGGGTGAGCAGGAGCCGCGGCTGCCCCTTTCCCCTCCCCGGGGCGGGGAGGTGCCGGGGCCGCCGGCTCCGCCTTCCCCGTGGGGCAGGAGGGGGTGGCAGGGTGGGCAGGGGATGCGGGTCTGGGTGCGCCCGGCGGCCCCGGCCCGTTCCCTTCGGGAGCCCCGGCATCCCGGGCGGATGGAGCCGCCGGGAGCCCGCCGGGCTCCGTGCGGTTGGTGCGGTCGGGGCTAATGCACTTCCAGGGTCACCGGCTCCTGAGCCCTGCCAGCGCCGGTGTTTTTCCGGCAGGAGATGCTTAGCGGGGTTTTTCAGGTCACTCGCCAGAAGCCGTGCAGGCGGCCGCGCTTGTGCGAAAGATGGCAAAACACCCGGTTTTCTGCAATGTGATCTCGTCTTCTCTGTGAGTCAGAGGCTGAGACGCTGTTGGGATAAATCAGGAGCAGAATGGTTCGGATGAACTCATGTCTGTTGCAGAATGGTTCAGACGAATTCTTATCTCTTGGAAACATGTAACAACCTGTTTCATCCTGCAACAACCAGTTCGTGGAAAAGCACTGTGCAAACAGGAAATGCTTGGGGTTTTTCCATATACTGACCAGTGTTGGATACCTACAGATCACTTATTTTTGATATATTAGGATAGAAATCGTTCTCGGCAGATATGCTGAGCATTTGACATGATGCAAGCTCGCGGCCTCTTACTTCACATCAGCTCTGGCAGGCAAGTCTCACCTTCTGAAAGGCCTTGCAGACAAGCTGCTTCTCAGAGACACGGGTGAAAATCCAGGGCAGTGCATGTAGAGGATACCTGCTTGTATTTTTAGTACTCCGCCAGAGGGGATGAGAACACCTCCTTGACAATGCCTTGGCAGCAGGCACTGAAGTATCAGTTTGTTGTGCTTTGAGAACACCAGGCAGTACTGGAAAGGTTCTTCCGGCACGTGTATGTGTTTTGCTGAGTCTCCTTTCACAGGCCAATGCCCTTTTTTTAGCAGGCAGGGTAGTGACAACCCCTGCACGTGTTAGTCCAGTATCAGGCTGTCCTTACCAGTGAAATAAATCTTACTGCCTGCTGTTACATTGGTTCATTGTTCAGGTGTTGCACAACCTGCAGTGAGAGTCTTGGGAATGTACAATGTACAGAGAACTGCTGGCCTGCGCTTCACATTTGTTTTCCGGGTGTGGTGATGGTGGTAGTTTACAGAGCACCGAGTGATCGAGGTTATTCTCCTTCCACTGAGCAGGGAACTGCATTAAAACCAAAACTGTAAAATGTATCTTATTTTAAAGTTTGTAAGTTAGATTGATAGCACACTGTCCACATTTGGCTGTTTCGGGAACACCATAATGTAAAAATGCAGCTTATCAACTTAATGATTATTTTAATCGCTCAGATCCTCCCCCCACCCCAGCTTCATTATTTTTAGATGCTCCAAGATTTGACTGGATGAAATAAACTCCTAATTAAACAACTAAGTATAGAGTTTTCCATAAGAGTTGTAATATCCTGCAAGATTATAGGTTGCCTTTGCTTGGAATTGTGCTTAATATATATATATATATGGATGGAGTATGTGTGTATATATATGTATGAAGAGTTAGTTTCTTCAATAGCTTCAGATCTTGGAAGATTAATCTGACTGTCTCTGTAGGTCCTGTGACCTGTCAGCTGAGTTGTTTTCTCTAGAAGCTATCCAACCCAAAAGATTCTCAAGTCTTAGAAAAGAATGGAACAGTAGAGCTTAAAAGAGAATAATAAAAAGTGTAAATCATGGCTTGCTGATACTTCACTTGAAGTTTTGTATAGGGGTGAAGCCGATGGGTCTTCTGTTTGTGTCCCTAATGATCTCAAGCTTCCGTAGTTCTGGGATTTATGGGCTCAAACTCTGGCACAGAATTAGGTTTTCTGAGTCTGAGTCCCTGTTCAGGAAGCAGCTGAAAGAGCAGCTCTTCCTTCCTAGAGGTGTCATTGCTGTCAGGCTGTTTGTGGTCACACTTAGGGAGCTTGCACTGCATTTAGTTCACTGTTCGCTGCTTGCAGCTAAGCTGACTGCAGCTCAAAGGTCTGGGGAAGTTGGAAATAATTTACCTGAAGCCTGGTGCTGCAAACCTGGAATGACATGGCTGCTAACAGCACAGATAGTCCTGGAACAATTTCCTGTTACAGTGTTATTAAACGAAGTTCTTCATGGTATTGGCTCCTACACACCAAATTACAGAGAAGGGCAGCAGTGAAATTGCTCCACGTGTTCATGCCACATGTCCCAATTATCCTTGTCATGTAGTGCAAGAATTCAGTGGCCTTTCCTCTCAGGTTTCCCAGCAGTGAATCCTCTGGAAACGGCTCTTTAGGTTGTGCAACAAGGAACCAGTGGGTAGTGCAACAAGTTGCCAGGGGAGACGTTCCCTATACTGGCTTCCAAGGAAAAATGAGATGGAGATGAAATACGATTCAGGCTTTGGCTGGTGTGTTGCTTTTATTATTGTCAGAGTAGGTGTTGGTTGCAAGTGCTGAACGATCTTTTGTGCAAGTACAGAAACCCCTGAGGCCCTGGGTCTACTCCTTGTACCAGTCAGCACTTGCAACTGGAAACCCTGGTTTCTGAAACAGTTCGATGAAGTGGATGTTGGACTGAAGAGTGTTTACATTAGAATGCTCTTCTGGAGGGTGGCCAAACCTCCTCGGCTAGGTGAAAATGTATTCAGGTAACTTAATACTGTGCTGGGTTTTGTAAAGGACAGGGCTGGCTGTCCTCTGAAAAAGCATTAAAATAAAGCAGGAAGAAATCTGATTAAAGAATCAGGGAAAAAAATGATTCCCTGTATAAAATTAGAGCATTAATTTTTATTTTTTTGTAGTTTAAAAGTATTGCCTTGATCTCTTCTTGGATGTTTTTCTCTGAGGCTCGGCCTTCTAGATGTGCCAAGCTGTTAAAATAAAATGTATTGTTTAACACTGATGATGTACAAGGTGCCAGGAAAGAGTTCAGTGCCATGATGAGCAAGAGCATTTTCAGAAATTGCCTGGAACAATGGTTTTTCAAGGAAAAATGTATTAAAGGGATTGCAGAACACGCTAATAGTCTGTAAATGTCAAGTCCAGCATCCTGACAAATGATTTCATCTCACAAGGGTTTGTTTTTTCCCCAGTTCTGCAGAAGATGTTTACATGCTTTTGCCTCTCTCCGCTGTAGTAGCGATGCAGAGCCCAGGTTAAAAAGTCAATGTGCTTAATACATGAAGATTTTGTCATTATTTCATGTTTAACATATTTTAAAATCTGTTTCAAATTCTCAGGCTCATTTACTTTCTGCTGTGTGTTGAAGACTCTTCTGTAGTCTAACTGTAAACTTCTTTTTCCAGATCCAAGTATTTTAGAACATGTTCAACGGGAGAACACTTCACTATAGAGGTGAGTGCTTACATTTTTATGCAATTTAAGGAAAAGTGGGAAAAGCTGAATCCTAGCAAGGCCTTGAACACTTTTTTTATGAACACTGAAATATTCTGGGATATTCCAGCCCCAGACTGATGCTGCACTGGGTGGAAAGAGAGTGGTTCTTAGTGCACCTCAAAACATTAATGTATCATTTGGAAAGAAGAGGAGTATCTGTGGTGTTCTGATGCTCATCACCAGAGCATTCCACAGGCTGCTTGTTGCATCTCCTCTCTGCTGTGGTGGGATTTTGCTGCTTGTGTAAGTGCAGAGTATTTAGTTCCTGACTGCAGGATCACGAATCAGATTGTACAAAAGGAATCTGATGGGGTTGCCTTATAATTTGTTGCATCTGAATTCTGCTTTGTTCACTGCAGAGGTCCTGTCCCAGCCTCCAGATACAACCCCTTTTTGCCAAGGGTAGTGTGAGGTTAACCAGGAATAACCTGGTTTACTTTCCCTGAGTGTTCCTGTGCTCTGGAAGTCCTAAACCAGCCAGATTGCCCCCATTACTGAGGATAACATTAATTATTGTAATTAATGCTTCGGCTGTCGAGAAAGGGCTCAGATTTGTACGGTGGGGGAAATCTCTTTTGGTGCAGAACTTCCAGTTGTGAGAGTATTCCTTCCACAGAAATATGACAGGGAAAAGGAGGTGTTGTTCTCCCAAATTATTAGGTCAGTAGGGAATCTTGCTGTAGGTACTGACCTCTGTGTCTGTGTCTGGTGGACTGACTAGATTTAAGATTACTATACTGAAAACAGTACAGAGAATTCCTATTTGATTCTTTTCTTTTTATGTGACAGCTGAACTTCTGCTGGACGAGTTTGTACAGCTTAGAATGCTTGGTTTTTTTTAATTTGGACTCTTCTCCTTTTAGGAGAACGTAATGTTTAAGACAAGAAACATTGGTAAGAAGATAGAACTCTAAAAATAAAATTCCTCTGAAAGTAAGGGCTCTCATAAATATTGTTACAGTCCCGCTGTTAGAATTGTAGTGTTTTTACAAGACACATAAATTATGTGATCATATTTGCTGTATGTCTTTAGTGATTTGTAATATTGAACTGTAAAAATTCTTTCTTTCTTTTTCTCTGCAGTTTGAGAACCTGGTGGAAAGTGATGAGGTGAGTACCTGGGGCATCGTGTGAAACCTGCTCCTACAATCCTTAAAAGTGGTTCCAAGATCTGAATCTTCCTCCTACTTTAAGCTGAGTTGTAGACTTGAATAACAGGTTTTTTTTTTTACTTTCAGTTTTCCTTGTGCTAGGAATATGAATTTAGGACTTTGGATAAAGATCTAAGAGAAGAGATTGGTTTTGGGGAATATGGGAAATAACCCATTAAGGAAGGGGGCACTATGGACTTTGGGAAGGCAAAAAGAAAAGAAGAGGTGGGGGGAAAAAACTGTGTTTGGGAAGACTTAAAGGAGAATTTGCTCCTGGTATAACTCTTGCATAAAACTCAACAAGTGCCCTCAGTCTGAGAACATAAATGGACCTGGGCTGCTTCGCTAAGGGAGGTTTTGGAAGTGCTCTGTCTTTACAAAAACCAGACTTTTCTTTTTCATTTATTTTAACAGGGGGAAAGCCCAGGAAGCAGTCACAGGTAAGACTTTGAGACTGAGGACCTCTCCTTCCCTCTGCTGTCCCACTGTGAATATGAAACAAAACGAAGTAAGGGAAAAACAAGGGACAAAAACAACTAAGGAGGAAAAAGTGAGATTTAGACTGGAGTATGGTTCTATTCCACTAGTTCTGTTAGCAAAGATGGCTTGGAAAATCTGCTTTCTATAAAGGTATAAATAATATAGATTTTGTGAGAGTAATGAGAGACAGCATTGTCCTGAGTAAACTGGAACTTTCAGTGATGCCTTTTCCTGGTCTTAAAATCAAGAGCCAAACACGGTTAGAAGGGAAAAAAGGGATTTTACCTTGATATTTGTTTTAAGGATCCTTGGTGCACCCCGTCCAGGTGGAGCACGCTGGAATGCACATCCAAATGCACCCCCACAATAGTTTGGGTATCTCATTATAGGCCTTACCAATTAACAGATCTATCAAAGATTCCCCAATGAGAGGCTGAGCGAACCCCCCTCCCCGAGGAACTTTCCCCCCCTGGCCAGGCCTATCTCAGTTTCCAAAATGCGTTCCAGAGAAGCCCTCGGTGTCTGAGGCTTCTCAGATATTTGGTCTCCTGGCTTAAGGGAATATTGGCTCTGTGCTGGTTATCAAACCTAAGGACTTAAAATATGTGGGCTAAAAAGCACTTAAGAATACATAAAAGCCATATAAAAGAGTATATAGAGGGGTATATATAAGAAGCAAAAAAAGCATCATGGCATCACCAGAGGGAACCGGCCACAAGCACAGCCTGCTGGATCTGCATTAAAGGACCGGCCAGGAAAGACCACACGGATATGTTCAAGTGCAAATGAGGGCTGCCATGCATGAATAATAAATGGTGCTTTTTGGTGTTTCTCCCCTGCTTCCAGACCTCTGACTGAGGAAGAAATTGCAGACCTGAAAGACAGACACTACGACTCCATCGCTGAAAAGCAGAGGGTTGTTGATCTGAAGCTGCAGTCAGAGGTAAGTGGTTGCAGTAACAGTATAAATAGTTTTTCTTCCAAAAATGTTAGGATGAGCCGTGGACACCAAGAGATTCCACTCATATAAACAAAACAATTGGATTCTGTTCATCAGTTAGTATCTTTTAGTACAAGATTCCTCCTTTTCAATAACCTGTTAGCTGAAAAATGGAATGAATAGGCTGGGTCTCTGACCAGGATCTCTGAAATTTGACTCATTTTTTAATGCGAGACCAAATGGGGAATAATCTTGATTCAACTTTTCTTGCGCTCAATTTTCTCCACGACTTTCTTACGGGAAAAAACCACACATAATTTGTTGCTCTGTTTTAGTGTTGCAGCAGTTAATGGGGTATGATGTGGAATACAATGCAGAACTTGAATCGTGTGCCAATGAATTACGGAACTGAAAAAATCATTAAATCTTTCACTGTGCAGTTCATAATGAAATAGAAAAAGCATTACAGCAATTCACTAATAAGAAATGTTTATTCAATAGCTAACCTAAATTTTTGGGGCTGTTTGGTTGGGGGGAGGGAAGCTGTTAAAATTCAGTTAATGCTTTAGCTGTAGTCGATTTTGTTTGATTTTGATTTTTTCCCGCTGCTTTTCTTTTGTTTTCTTGCACTTTGGGGTTTATTGACAGGGAGATAGATAGGTTCTGCTTTTGTTAACCATTACTGTTTTGTTCATATACAGTTAGCCTTACAAGAGGAGAAGTTAAGACTAGAAGAGGAGGCTTTATATGCTGCACAACGTGAAGCAGCCAGGGCAGCAAAGCAGAAAAAGCTCTTGGAGGTGAGGGGAAAAAGACCCCAATATATATATATGAGAGCCTCTGTCCTGTTCCCATGTATGCAGACTTCCCTGATACCCTTTCCATCTCAGGAAACCTGACGAGGAAAATGGCTTTGGCTTGTAAAGTAGAGAAAGAAGTACAAGATCTGAAAGTGCAGCTGGTTGGAACAGCTGAAAATCACCATAATTGTTTGAAACAGCTTCTGTCGTCGCCGAGTATAGATTTTGAATGAGTTATCATTTCCATCTATAATTAGCTTAACACTCTTCTTATATAATATGTAGAAAGTTACTGATCTGAAATGTGAAATGATCTGTGATAATTTGTGGGTTAAAAAAACCCCGCTGAAATTAAGCACGCGTTGCGACATCATGTAGACCTGTAAAATGTACTTTCTGTATTTGTGCACGGTATTGTTCCTTATCTTTGTGGTTTGTGTTGACCCTGCTTTAGAGTTTTCATCTAATTCCTTTGTCACTAAGTACAGCTCTCATTTCACATTTCTCTTTCTTTCCCCTTGCCATTTGGTGTGGGAGGGTTAATTCTCTCTGACCTTTCTTGCCTTTTTTTTCCTCAAAAAAACTTTTTTTTGGTCTATATAAAGCCATTTAAAGTAGACTTTTTTTTATGGCATTAACTGGTTTTTGTAGAAGTTCTATGCAAGAAGTGCTATTTTTCTTGGCTTCCAGTATTTTTAATAGGCACTTCTTTCAGTCAGGACCTAAGATAGAATGGATTATAGAGATTTAATTTCCTCTTCGTGTAAAATTAGTACCACTTATCTCCTGCACAAGCACCCTCCTCAAAACCCATAAGGATTATAAGGATTTCAAGGAAGCATTTTTGTCCAGATATGCATCGAGCACTTAGCCCTTGTAGATAAACTGGAAGCTATTTTTGATTGCATCACTCATCTCTCTGCTGTTTGTGGGCACAAATGGGAAAATGGCTTTTTCCTTGGAAGTATGGCCTCCTTTGAAGCTCATTTGGCTTGCTGATGTTGCCCTACTAAATGTCAGGGTCTGAAACAGCAGGGAATTTTAATACATGTGCGTGTCCTGGAACTGGCAGTGCTGGATATGGGGATGTGACCTGGCAAAACGGGGAGATAATCTAAATTGGATATTATGTGGGTATAGGAATCCTAAAAAGAAAACCATTCCATGTGTCAGTAATTGATTTTGACAGATCTGTTGACTGTGTTGTGCCAAATTTCTGTCTCTTTCTCTCTGCGTTCTTAAGTCTTATCACCCCTAAGTGTGATATTTCTGCTTCTTCTGCACTCCCCATTTACTCCTTTCAGCCTGCAATTATTATTGTTTGAATATCCAAGACAAGTAAAGTGTGCCAAAAAACAAACCCACCATCATCGTGGCATTGGAAACCACTAGATCCAGTGGGATTGAAAAAACTAGATCCAATGGGATTGAAAAACACGAGATCCAATGGGATTGAAAACCACTAGATCNCCATCATCGTGGCATTGGAAACCACTAGATCCAGTGGGATTGAAAAAACTAGATCCAATGGGATTGAAAACCACGAGATCCAATGGGATTGAAAACCACTAGATCAAATGGGATTAAAAACCATTAGATCCAAGTGGGATTAAAAACCACTAGATCCAGTGGGACTGAAAACCAGTAGATCCAATGGGACTGAAAAAACTAGATCCAGTGGGATTGAAAACCACTAGATCCAGTGGGATTGAAAACCACTAGATCCAGTGGGATTGAAAACCTCTAGATCCAACGGGATTGAAAACCACTAGATCCCATGCAGTTCCCTCCCCACACCCAAAGCCAAGAGCAATCCTCAGATGAAGTTGAAGTTGACATTAGCAGGGTTTTTAATACTTTTGGCCCTGCAAGGCAGCAGAGCTGTTATTAATATAGATGAAGCACTTAGTGCTGATGGAGACAGCCAGAGGAGATGGCAGTGCTGCTTTTGCACAGGGATAAAAGGATTTGTAGGAAATATTTGTCTTTTTAAATGGCAGCGTGGCTGTTCCTGTGCACAGAGCAAAAGAAATCAAACAGCACCCAGGTGTTAGCTGGGCACTGAAAATACTTTTAAGAAGACAGGAGACGTGAAGACAGGTGCAGTCATGACTGAGGTGGTGTCCACACGTTTCTAAAAGCTGATGGGGTTTTTTTGGGGGGTGCATAAAATAGGATTAAGTGTTGAGAGCTCTGTTCTGAGTATTCAGCTTTTTCAACCATTCACTTCTCTTGATAGCAACGTAGGCAGCACAGGATAACGCAGAGAGCACATGCTGTTAATAATGGAGAGTTCCAGAGGTAAGAGACCAAATTTTATTCATGATAACTCAGAGCNCCACTAGATCCAGTGGGATTGAAAACCACTAGATCCAGTGGGATTGAAAACCTCTAGATCCAACGGGATTGAAAACCACTAGATCCCATGCAGTTCCCTCCCCACACCCAAAGCCAAGAGCAATCCTCAGATGAAGTTGAAGTTGACATTAGCAGGGTTTTTAATACTTTTGGCCCTGCAAGGCAGCAGAGCTGTTATTAATATAGATGAAGCACTTAGTGCTGATGGAGACAGCCAGAGGAGATGGCAGTGCTGCTTTTGCACAGGGATAAAAGGATTTGTAGGAAATATTTGTCTTTTTAAATGGCAGCGTGGCTGTTCCTGTGCACAGAGCAAAAGAAATCAAACAGCACCCAGGTGTTAGCTGGGCACTGAAAATACTTTTAAGAAGACAGGAGACGTGAAGACAGGTGCAGTCATGACTGAGGTGGTGTCCACACGTTTCTAAAAGCTGATGGGGTTTTTTTGGGGGGTGCATAAAATAGGATTAAGTGTTGAGAGCTCTGTTCTGAGTATTCAGCTTTTTCAACCATTCACTTCTCTTGATAGCAACGTAGGCAGCACAGGATAACGCAGAGAGCACATGCTGTTAATAATGGAGAGTTCCAGAGGTAAGAGACCAAATTTTATTCATGATAACTCAGAGCCTTGACTGTTTGTACTCCTGTTCCTCACCTGGAAAGTTTAGGGGGTATTTTGGGTTCATTCTGGTTATCACTGGAGTTATTAGACTGCTGCATACAATGCTACTCCCAGCTATTAATATATATTTACACAATATCCAGTGGCTTATTTTAGAAAGGTGTTTATATGTAAAATCTCAGCTAATATAAAAATATTTTTGTTATTCAGAGCCCTGTTTTAAAAACCCAATAGAAACACGCTATTTAAATGGTTTCTAGAGTCTGTTTCTTCGTTAATATTCTTAGTTATTTTTATTTATTAAATATGTTATGTATTTATTTCTAGTTGAAGGCTCTTCATTCCCACCTTCTGTATTCAGTGGTGGTGGTGGTCGGGAAAACAGGCTGAAAAAAAGAAAAAAGTGGAGGAATTGACAGTAGAATGGTGTTTATGTTATTGCATGGAATATAAGGGGGACAGGAGGAATTTTGTTATGGAAGCAGTTCGAATAGGAGCTGTGAAAACTGAGTAGGAACTGGCCAGATTTTAAAAACAAAGCACTGCAGGAGCAGGGTTTGAATTCATTACTTAAAAAAATGAATTGAAAATGAAGGAGATTTTATCTAAAGCGATAAAGAGAGGGGAAGAGTTGTTTTGAGACCAAAGTTAATTCAATTTTTTTCTGAAAAGACTAACAAAAATTGAGCAGAAGCACAGACTGGGAGAGGTATGTGCTGAGTAGGAATAGAAAAGCATTTTGCAGATGATTTTAGAAAGAATTTAGTTGAGGGTGTATGTGCTTTGTAGCACAGAGCTGGAGGGCATGTGGATTAACATCTTTTTGATGGCATCCTTGGAGGTTTATAAAGCTAAAAAACTGTGCCTTGTTCTTGCAGCTCCGTGGCAGAGGAAGATCTCGATCCTTTCCTAAGGAATACAAAATTCCAGTATGAAGCTTTCCGAAGTAGCAGTAAGGCTGCCTTTCCTCTTGCATGTCTTGAAATGTTAAGGGATTCTTAGGGGCAGAGAGTGCTGCTTCTTTTTCTAGATAAACACAGATTATTTATAGCTTTATATTTTATACATTTATATTTAATTTAATATATCTGTCATGAAAAAAATCTGGTCATTTTTTATCTGATAGATAAAAGATAGTGGTGAGCGTTCCCTTGTAAAACCAGACCCAAGATGCAGATGTGTGTTTATAGCCTTTTTTAATCATCCCTTGGCAAAATAATTAGAATCATATTAAAGGTTAATTTTTTTTCCTAAGGAAGTGCAAGAGGGAATTTGGCTGCCTGTACTTAAACATTCCACTAAGAGTTTAGAGGAAAACAATTCTATAAGCTTTTATCTGAAAGTTTTGGTGGCAGTACATGATCACCATTAAGGTGGGGGACTGATGGCTTTGTTTCAGGAAATACTGCCAGTAGTTTAGTTTTTTGGGGAGGAGAGGGTTAATTTGGGGTTTTTTTTACAAGTCTTCATACAAACTCATCTTACAGCTCATTAAATCCCTTTCTAGTTCTAATTAGGCAATATCTTACTGATACTGACTATTAATAAGCTGCTGATTACTCTCTGAACCGATGAAGCGCCTTTTCCAACATTCCTGAGGTGTAAAGGGCCACAAAGCACGATGAAAGCTGAATTTAAAATCTTACTTCTGCATGTTGAACCTGAAATTCAAGTACATTTGGGAATTAAAAATACACTATGGGGTTGTCTTCAAACAGGGCTTTCATCTGATGCCACAGTGCTGACGCCCAACACGGAGAGCAGCTGTGACTTGATGACCAAAACCAAATCCGTGAGTGGGAACGACGACAGCACCTCCTTAGACTTGGAGTGGGAGGATGAAGAAGGTATTTATCCTGCATTTCAGCTTCACCCTGAACTTCCAAGTTAAAGATGTTGGCAGTTAAGGCTGTGTTCGTTGTAAACTTGTCCTTTTCAAAAGGGAGGGTGGTTTAAAACTTATTTCTGATGGAATTTCCCACAAGTTTGTAATGATGAAACTGTAAATTCTTTTTACCGAGAAAATTCCTTATTTTGATTAATGTGGAGATAGCCCTAATCAATGAATTCATTCATTTGGACACTCCAGTAAACGTCTTTTCCCTGCATTTTGTGGAATTGACTTGTAAACTCCTGACAGAAGTGATGGTAAAGAAATGCTGCCCTCTCGTGAGCCACGAGCAGAAGGAAGAGCTTGTTCTTCCTTTTAAAATGTGGAAGATGGTCAGGAGTCTGACTTAAGTATTTTGGGAAAAACCCTTATTACTTTTACTGTAACACTCACTGGGAACTTAGATCTGCATTCCAGGGACTATCCCATCTATCTTCATTGCTGCTCTTACAGATATTTTCTGTATTCCCTCGTTGTTACCACTGTTTTCTCTTTTATTTACTAAATCTGCAGAAGCTCTTATTTCAAAGTTTATCCAAAATTTGGGGGCCCTGATTATTGAAAAGCTCACCAAAAATAAGCAAGGGTTTGTTGCTTTTAACCAATCCATAGCTGATTGGTTTTTTTTCCTTTTTGCAAGAAAGTTTGTAATTCTTGACAAAATCAGTAAAATCTCTGATGTTTTTGGGCAGTTTTCAGAACTGTATTTTGCCTTATCTTGTCTGGAATTACATTCAGATTTAAATACCCCTTTCCACATAAACTGAAGACCTTTCCTAGACCATTTTACTGTAACACTCCCTGGGAACTTAGATCTGCATTCCAGGGACTATCCCAGCTATCCTCATTGCTGCTCTTACAGATATTTTCTGTATTCCCTCATTGTTACCACTGTTTTCTCTTTTATTTACTAAATCTGCAGAAGCTCTTATTTCAGATTTTATCCAAAATTTGGAGACCCTGACTATTGAAAAGCTCACCAAAAATATGCAAGGGTTTGTTGCTTTTAGATCCATAGCTGGTTTTTTTCCTTTTCACAAGTTTGTAATTCCTGACAAAATCAGTAAAATCTCGGATGTCTTTGGGCGGTTTTCAGAACCATATTTTGCCTTATCTTGTGTGGAATTAAATTTAAATTTAAATACCCCTTTCCACACAAACTGAACACCTTTCCTAGACCATTTTACTGTAACATTCACTGGGAACTTAGATCTGCATTCCAGGGACTATCCCAGCTATCCTCATTGCTGCTGTTACAGATATTTTCTGTATTCCCTGATTGTTACCGCTATTTTCTCTTTTATTTACTAAATCTGCAAAAGCTCTCATTTCAAAGCTTATCCAAAATTTGGGGGCCTTGACTATTGAAAAGCTCACCAAAAATATGCAAGGGTTTGTTTCTTTTAGCCATTCTATAGCTGGTTGGTTATTTTTCCAAGGAAGTTTGTAATTACTGGCAAAATCAGTAAAATCTCGGATATCTTTGGGCGGTTTTCAGAACCGTATTTTGCCTTATTTTGTGTGGAATTAAATGCCCCTTTTCCACACAAACTGAAGACCTTTCCTAGACCATTGAACCCAGTATATCCTATACTTTAGCTTTGTTTCTTCGAGCAGAAACACCCCCAGAAGTGAGATGAAAACTCACAACGACGCGTTTCTCACAAACTTGTCTTCCATGCCAGGCATGAACAGGATGATTCCAATGAGGGAACGCTCCAAGACGGAGGAGGACATCCTCCGCGCGGCGCTGAAATTCAACAGCAGGAAGACCGGGAGCCACCCAGCCTCGGCCTCCGACGACTCCAACGGGCTGGAGTGGGAGAACGACTTTGTGAGCGCCGAGGTGGATGACAACGGCAATTCCGAGTACGCCGGCTTCGTCAACCCCGTGCTGGAGCTGTCGGCCTCGGACGTCAGGCTGGCGGATTCCGACCGCCAGGACAGATAGTGACGCTGCTCCACGCGGCCCCCCCCGCTCGTGACCAAATGCTGGGAAGGGAGTTGGAATGTACAAAGCCAATCTGCTCTTTTGTAACCTGCTTCCCTTTTTCTTACACGCCGACGGGCAAGGAACGGCAGTGACCTTGCTGTCGGAAGGAGTTCGGAACTAAGTGCAATTTTACCGCCTACCTTCTCCACTTTTGTGAAAACCGGGATGATTCCGTTGTGTATATTTCTGGATTTAATAGAAAATGATCTGCACTAATTGAAGCTTCATAGCTTGACTTATCTCTATTTTAACTCGCCTTTTTTTTTTTTCTGGATGATGTTTCTATTGATTTTGGTTTAAAATTCGTCGTTGGCCTAATATTTATCTCAGAAACGGTCTTATATAATTTATTTAATACTTGAATATAGAAAGAGAATTTTAAAAATATTTTTATTTCCAGTCTGTGCTTTTTGACTTGCTCTTCAAGCTGTTTAGAGGGTGCAAAAGTAAGAGCTGCAAAACAAATTTGGCACATGGTAAATTACAGATTTTCCCCTGTCTAGCTTGAAGTCTTCCTAGCCTTGTGTTGTCCTTTTCCCATTTACTTAATTTTTTAAATTCCTTTATGCTAAGCACGGTTAACCTCAATGAACATAGTAAAACTCATCAGGTTAGGTAAGATATTGTCTTGTATAACATGCCAGACTTAGTAAGCGTGTGCTAGATAGAAAAACAAAAATAAAATACAATGAATTCTCTATGTGTCAATAAAATGGAAATTTTAACCAGTGGAGAACTGGGAGGACCAAAGTCTTGTTTTCCCAGCCCCCCTGAACAGACCAACATCTGTTGCTACGTGGTCCTTAAAATTCTTCGGTTGTGGAAAATTTATCATTCCACTGGACCAGAACAATTATGGAAGAGCAACACTCAGCAAGCAAACTGGGGGAGGGATGATGGCTCTGCTGCTGGGGTGGGAAGAACAAGAACCTAAAGACTGAATTTCTATATCTGCGTTTTGAAAAGAAAGAAGATAAAATCGTGTTTTAACAGTGTGTTTAAGTGCTCTGCCTTTCCTGTGCCTCTAAAGTGGATGGTTAATCCTGCAAATACGGGCTGAAATCCAAGGAGGTGTTCCGTGACTGCACCACTGGTGGTCTCCCCCTGTATCCCATGTAAACCTTCCTTTTTTAACAAAAGAGAACCTGCAAAATACTTGCAGGTCTCAAGCTTTCCCCAAAGTTTCAAAGTAAAGCCATTCTACTCTGCCATTATTTTGTGTAGCTGTCTCGTTTTTCCATGGGAAAAAAGTACAACAGGGTTTAATTCTGTTGTGGAGTAAAAGGAACACGTTGTGATAAGTAACGAACCTGCTCTGTCGTCATCAGAACCGAATTTGTTGGTGAAAGTTGTGTCGCTGGTTTAGATCACCTGAAACCATTTGGAATATTTGGGTCGTTACAGTGTGGGTAAGGAACAAAAATACTGCACACTGGGATTAAATACGCACAAGTAACCTGAGAGAACAGATAAATCCTGTTGGTAACATTCCATCTCTTAATTTCAGTTCTAGCTGTGTCACTGAAAATACTTTCATGCCATTATTTACGTTTGCAATACTCGTAACGAGCTTTAAAGATCTGTACACATCAAATGTATATTTTGGGTTTGGCCTAAGGTACTGCTGTGTGATTTCTCCTGGACACTTCTTTGTACAATATATTCCTATGGGAAGGAAGGCAACTTCCTCAACATGTAAATAACGTGTTTTTTACCTGCTGAAACTGTCACCTCCCCTGCACTGGTCACTGCTTTTCCTGGCCAGTGACCGTGAGGTGACCTTGTCCTGACCATGCCTTGAGGAAGTCAATCAGCTGATAGTCCTGCCCTTAGGATGAACAAGCACTTAGGGAAAAGGAGGCTGACTCCAGCTTTTTCTGTGATGGGCATGTTCTGTAGCCATGGTTAATAATAACATTTGCAGCGCTCAGTGCACCACGCTGAGTGACTTTGAAGTGATGCTCCCTATTTGTGGATGTTTAAGAAACTGAGAGATTCTATAAACAGCTCATGTGAAACAATTCAAGGGTACTGTAAAATGCATATCTGTACAAACTGAAAAGTCATTAAAATTTTCAGCAAGTCTTACATCTGGCAGTGTTGTATCTGTTGCTGGGTTTGTGGCAGCCGTGTCAGAGCCCAGCTGAATGCCACAGTGTCCCTTCTGGAGACCTGCTGCTTTGGAAGGGAAACTCTAAACAAGCTGCAATAGCAGAAGACCTCAGGAATGTGGAGCATGGAGCCCTTCTCCTGTTGGAAATGAGCAGCTGTACCCTCACGCTTCAAAGGTAAAATAACCTTCCCTGTGTAAATTCACTTCTGCTGGTCAGATCAATGTAGTGGTAGGAGACGATTCATTTCTTAATGGGTGTTTTAGGTGGTTGATTCTTACCTCAGGTAAATAGAGGTGTAGAAATGATTGTTGTTTGGAAACCACAGCCTGGCTGAGTGCAAAACATGGCAACAAAGTAATTCTGTCAAGGATGAGATGAATAGACAAATCCTGCATAAGCCTGTGTTTGAGTTTCATTGCCTCTCCCATGGCAATTTCTCTCACTTGTGGTTGGTTGTCTTAACCTCAGCTGTTCCTCCCCTCGGTTATAATTATGGTTTTCTTGGAATGATTAATGCTGAAATGCATCCTAATATTTAGGGATGATAAAGTGGGTGACTCCTATGTATGGTCTGATTCTTTCCAGTGTGTCTTTCAAGCAGACTAAAATACTTGACAAAACAGAAAAGCCAAATGCCAGTGAAAAGCTGTGCCCCTGACAAAGAAAAACTTCACTGAAACAACCTGAGAAATACTTAAAAGATATGAAAATTATTAGAGAGCTTTAGGTAGAGGGGTAGAGGTAGAAAACTTTCTGCAAGTATTTAAATAAATTCTTACCTCGGAGCAACAGCACTTTTGGAAAGCCCAGAATAGTGCCAGTGACAATCTCTCATCTGGATGATCCTGGAAATAATTTTATTCTCCAAAAATTCTTTTGGATTGCAGCTGTATAACATAATATAATATAATCAGATTGAATCCTTACTAGGCAACCAATTGCTTTTATTACAAAATTTATGTGGATTTTTATAGACCATGATCATTGATGTTTGTCTACATCACAAGCAAAAGTAGTTAACTTGCAATATATACATATATGTTAATGAAATTAGTAAAGCAAAAAACAAACCTTGCTTTGAAGTTAATAAAAACATAAAAGGACAGAATGTTTCTAAGTTGCAAGATCTCTGAAGTTACAACCTAGGCTTGCAAATACTGTTTGGAATTTGGCGTCCAAAGCAAAGCACAACGTGCAATACGCAACAAGACATGGTGCTGGGACCAAAACCCTGCTGTGCATGCTCTGTGGAAATAATGCCTGTTAAATATCCCTTCAAGGCACGTGGCCACGGTGCTGGGATCGAACCTGCTGCAGTGGGTTGGACCTGCTGCAGGACCCCCTGTCTTCCACACACTTCTGGGCATCAGAGTGCCCTTGGGCCTCAGTGAAGGCAGTGGCAGGAATCCATTTCTGTGGAACAGGAATCCATTTCTGTGGAACAGTGTTCTGGAATGCCTGAGCTGAAAACACCCAAGTAAGAAGACTGATGTGCAGCAGTGAGCACCAAGAACACTGCTCTGCGGTGAGAGCTGTCTATGTTGGAAGCTGTGCTGGCTACAAAACCCGATGCAGCCTCCTTCTCCCTGCTAGCACAGCTCATTTTCATCAATCTCTGTGGGGCTCTTGCCTTGGGAAAGAAAAATGGAAGGAGAAATGCCGTTCTCGGGTATAGGCTGCAAGGATGGCAGGCATGGCAGGCACCTTTCTTGTAAGATGGGTGCTTCAGCCAAGTGTAAGTAAGTCTCAAAATAATCCACGGACTCCCCTTCTTGAATCTCCGCCAGGATCTGGTAGTCCCCAAAACAGATGATGCACTTCCAGGGCAGGTCGATTTTGTTTAAGTAACCCAGCTCTGTTTGGTTGACAGTCAGTTTGGTTTTCTTGCTCAAGTTCTTTATCTCGAAGCAGTATTCCGAGGTGTGGAGCTTCCTGAAGAACTGCAGGGAGAACTGGATGCGGGAGACGCGGGTGTCCATCAGGTTGTAGCGGCAGACGCTGGAATCGCGGCCGAACTTGGCCGTTTCGTCTGCCCGGACCTGCTCACGCTTACAGAAGTTGAGGCAGCGGAACATCATCTTCTCACCCTGGCAAGGGTGGTAAAAGGTCAGGTGGAGGCACGTCACCGTTTCTTCCGTTTCGGCTTCCTCGAAAGAGCTCATGGTGGAGAGAGTCCTCGGGACAAGAAGATGGCGGGATCACGGCATGGAATCGCTGCGGGACCAAACAGATCGGTTTCAGTGCGGCATCAAAATACTCCCTGTGCTGCTCTGCGCTGTCTGTCTAGAGTTTCTAGGTAACTGGCTGACAATAAATGCGATGAAAGCACAGGGGTGGGAGTTCAGAAGCCACGACTGACCATTGCTGCCAACAAGCTCTTCACACAGATCTCACAGGCAGGTTTATTTTGGCAAGAAATATGTCATTCAGCAGTAAGGTTTAAGCACCTGATGGACTTAAAATAGAGCAGTAAACGGTACTGGCTGGGCCTGTGTGCCCTGCTCTCGGCATGCCCTGTGATTGGAAGGTATCAAATGACTTTGTTTACCAACAGTCTGTCTGTAGGCAGTGATACTTCAAATATGTCTAAAGCACTCTTTTGGTTCTTGGGTCAGAACTGACGTCTTGCATGGAGCAAGGGTTTAGAAGTGACTGCTGTGACAGCATAAAAAGTGAATGCAAAAGCTGGACTATCCACGAGAACTGAAAGAGGAATTGTCACCAACCCTAGCTGTTTCCCCATTGGAAAATCCCAGCTCTCTGCTGCTGCAGAAGTGCTAAAAGTCAATGACTTTTCTTGGGTTTGGTGATTGTGTGTTGCTTTTTTAAGTTCCTCACATGCAGCACAGAGGCCACACACCTATGAAATAAATTCTGTTCCATAGCCTGAGCGACTGCAGTGCATCCTAATAAAAATCTGAGACAGCTCAGGAAAGGCTGTCATCCGGTCCTCTAAATGTCTTCCTGCCACTGTCTTCTCACACTGAAACTGAGTCAAAAGAAAGAAAAGTCTTGCCACTTAGAAGCAGAAACCAGCAAATGAGTCCCCAGTTACTCACCAGAGAAACATGTGAGCAGCCATTTAACTGGTGTCACACAGTGCAGATGTTTGTCATGTTTCTCCATCCAGACTGCAGTAAGTTCCCAACATGTCTCACACAGATCTTGAGCTTACCTGCTCCATTCAGAGCTTGTGAGTATGTGAATCATCACTGCAATTAAGTGATGATTGTGTTTGTGATGACTGAGTTGAGTTGTGTTTTGTACACACTGCACACAACGACCAGGCACNTGTTTGTCATGTTTCTCCATCCAGACTGCAGTAAGTTCCCAGCATGTCTCACACAGATCTTGAGCTTACCTGCTCCATTCAGAGCTTGTATGTGAATCATCACTGCAATTAAGTGATGATTGTGTTTGTGATGACGGAGTTGACTTGTGTTTTGTACACACTGCACACAAACACCAGGCACAGTGAATGGTGGTGTATCAGGGCATCATTTTCGGTGTGAAACCTCAAAAGTGCTTCCTTTGCACCTTTAACCCACAACTAGTAGCAGTTCTGACACAGTAGCTCAGCAAGGTAACCAAGCTCAGCTTGGTTACTGAAGCAGGCTGCAACAGCGCAGATGATGAGTGAAACACAGGATTTCCAGCAGAGCTCGCTTTAAAACAAGCTAGGAAATATCATCTGTGCTTTTGGCAGGAATACAGACAGACACGCTGATAGCAGGTTATTCCTTTGCCATCTGTGAGACAAGCTGTGGTGGCACCATTATCAATCCCTCCTCCTCGTAGATTCCCCAGCTCTGGGGTGCTGGAAGCAGCTCTGTAGCAGGAGGGTCTGTGCCTGTGTCTAGTTATGCCCTTTCCTGTTTTGCACCAGTAAGGGGATATTACATGAGGTAATATCCCCTCTGGTGAAGGGGAAAACCACCGAGTACCTTCATTTTGCTCGCAGTTCAGCCCACGGAGACACTTTTCTGCCTCGGGACTGTAGTTCACATCAGTGAATTTTACAAATGGCTACACTTATTAATCAAGAAAGAACAGCCACCATTTGCTTCGGCAGCAGCCACTGATGAACCTGGACCTCGGCAGCTCCCACAGACCCCGCTACAGATCCATGATCACCTCAGGCATCCCCAGCAAGGCTGCCCCGTCCTGCCTTAAAGGTTTGTCGAGGCTGAACATACTGAACATCCTTCCACGTAAATGCTGAAGGAGTTTCTGGAGTGTATTGGCCAGGAGAAATAAACTTTCTGTAGTTAAATCCAGATTTCTCCCGCGGCTCTAAGACAACCACTGCCGTACCTTCACCGGAGTCAAACCGACCGTGATCTCACCTCATCCTCTCCCATGGCGAGTGTCATTATCCCCTCTTCCAGAGGCAGAAGAACGACGCGGAGCCCTGAGAATATGGGCTCCGGGCCCAGCTCCCGGAGCAGGCTCGGCGCCACCTCCTCTCCCCATCCCACAGCACGGCGAGCCCGGGATCTCCCGACCGATCCCGCCGCCTCCATGAGAACCGCCCGGAGAGATCCCTGTCTGCCCGGTGATCTATCCCGCCCTCTTCCTTCCCCTCACGTCCGCCCGGCCCGACCCGGCTCGGCCGCCTCCTCACCTGCCGGGAGCGGGGCTCCAGCGCCTGCCGAGAGCTCCAGCGGCTCCTCACTCCCGGTAAATCTGCCCGGAGCTGGCGGGAAGCGCTGAGGCGGGAGGAGCTGAGGCGGGAAGCGGGAGGAGCTGAGGCGGGAGGCGCTGAGGGCACCGAGGGGCCGGAAGCAGACCTTTTTTTAAAAAATAAAGGGGGGAAAAAAAAAGAGTTAAATTATTTATTATAGTGAATAATGCGAAAGAAATAGCTACAGCTCTGTGCGGGGTTTACGAGGCCGTCTGAAATTATGTTCAGAGCCGTGTCAGGGATCCGATCGCAGGCTCACGGGCTCAGCTGTCAGGCAAAATAATTTCAATTTTACCCCCCACATGAACGCTTTGGGGAGTAAAACGCTTTAGTGAGCGGCGCGTTATAAGCACAGCAGTTGACCCGATGATGTTCCTAAGTTGATTATTTTAAAATATTTGGTTGTTTGCTTTAAGCAACCGCAGTTCAGCTTCGCTGCACCGCCTTAGGGAAATAACCTGATCTTTCCCTGGCCGATGGCCTAAACTGATCTGAAAATTTTTCCTTTTTCTTACCTCTCTTTTTTTTCTCCCCTTTACAAATCCTGAGACAGCCCTGGATTTTTCCTTATCCAACGGCTTGGTTTTTTATATTAATCCGTATTACTGCCCAGCACGGTGGCAAAGCAAACGTGTTCCTTTTCAACCCAGATCCCAAATGTTCCGTGTCCTCCCTCCCCTGTGCCCGTGCAGCGCTGGGACTGGCAAGTGAGTACTGAGGGTTTGATTGCTTTGGCACAGGCGGTGAAAGGGTTCATATAAATTGTTTTTCACTTGTGGGTTCTTTCTGTGTCTTCAACAAACAGGTAAATGACTCGTGGGTTGATAAATTCCTTTGTAGTTCCTTTGTGGAATAACTTTTATCTGTACACAGTGTAATACATCTGTTCCATGGGCTCTTCTCCCTGACATCAGAAAAAATAAATAAAAAAAAAAGGGATTAAACTGTGTTTTGCAAGAAGTCGTGTTGAAAAGCAGGGAAGGGAAACAGATTATTCCAACTTTCTCCCACAGACAAATGCCTTTTTTACAGCAGGCAGGGCTGGGCCTGTGTGCTCACACACAAGAAAAAAAAAAAAGTACTTTGCTGCCTACTGGAAATGCCAGAATTGCACAACCCTGCTATTTATTGCATCTGTTGATGATTATGATTCCTGTCAGCCCTTTTGTTTCCAGAAACAGCCTGGGTCCCAGGTCATGAGACAACTTTTCTGATGGGCTTATTTTGATACTTGTATCTATTGAGGTATGTAGGACCTTTCCTTTTTTACCTGAGATTGTGTAACATCAGATTAGCTGCATCTTCCTTATTGTTTTATGATTTAAGTATAGCTCTGTGTGACTTTGTACAATGGAGGGCAAGAACTGGATTTACAGCTTCTCTCTTCCATAAGTTTCTAACGAGTTGAAACACTCCCAGCTTCAGGGAAACAGCTCCAGGTTTGTCCTTTATGAGAAAAAAAAATGTAGGCACTCTGTGCCTGTGGGGTGTTTGGGTGATCTTCCAACTAAAATTGTTCCATGCTGTAGTGAAGTTCATTCCAGTATTACGAGAACTTCTCTTTTTAGTTGAAATTTCTTCAGTCGAAAGCAAAACTGCGAATAAATGTGTTGTTTGGGCTAATTTAGTATTTGTAATGCATAGGCTGGGAGATGGAGGTGGTTTTGGTGTGGCTGTGATGGTGCACTGTTTTTCTGACAACTGATTCCTGTAACTCCAGAGCCTACAGAGGCAAATCTGGGAAATGGAAAAATCCTAGGAACTTTTACATTGCTGTCAGTCATAAGTGGCCGAGGAAATAGGAGTCAGTGAGGGGAAGTGTGTTTTGTTCTCTTTCTGGGATGTTCATGGTAGGTCACAAGAGTTATAGAAAGTATAACCTTGTGATGATCTGTGTGCCGGGTTATGAGTTGGGAATGCTGTGATGACATTTCTTGGTCACTTGGGAAAAATGTCCTTTATAGTTATGTCTCTGTTACCACATAAAAGCCTTTCTGTGGGCATTTGAGACCAGCAGCAGTCCAGACCAGTCTGAAACTTTCTCCTTGTCTCTGCTGTTTAAATTTACATGATGCAAGTGTCATCGCCCTGCTGAATCAACAAAAAGTCTGGCCTGATTTCTGCCGTGCTGAGATTTCCACGGTTCTGCCCTTCCCTCCTAAGGTCAGATTTTACACCTGGTTATCAAAACTATCCACGTGGTGCTTGGATTTGCCAGTGGATGCAGGTGGAAAGGGTGACAAGAGCTGGAAATGTCGTGTGTGTGTCATTCCCGTGGCTTTTCGGTCACAGGAATGACACACATTTGGTCATTCGTGCTCCCTGGCACAGCTTGTCCGTAGCGTCACCAGGTGAACATTAAAGCAGCTGCTGTGACCTGGTGACACCTCTTGTGCCAAAAATTGCAGTGGGTTTGATTTCGAGGGTTGATTTTGAGGCAGAAATCTGCACAAGTGGTGCTTTTCTGCAGGGCTGGCTCTGGGCACGAGGGGACACGAGCCGTGCGCTCGCGTTTCCGTGTCACGCCTGTGGCAGCTGTGACGTGGTGAGCTCAGCAGAGAGCCCGAGAAAGGTGCAGTAGGTGAGTAGCTGTCCCCCCCAGCCCTCTCCATATTCCAGGAGTGTCTCCCGAGGGACATGAACCCTGTTGGCTGACTTTCCCCAGCGTTAAATGCCTCACTTGTGTCCTATCTCCTGTCACGTGGGCCTGGGCACGATGCTGCTGTCCCAGGGCTCGCTCTCCCGGGATGGCACAGGGGTGACCCGAAACCGTCCTTCAGGGACGTATTGAGTCACTGAGGAGGAGGTGAGTGAGAGCTGCTTGATTGAGAGCCATAAACCCCAGGCTGCTTCACAGCCCTTCTCTCATTCCAAACCACCCTTGCACTCAGAGCACAGGAGTGGGAGCCAGTAGATGGCAATGTGTGACCGGACATGGGAAGACAGCATTTGTTTTGGGGGATTTTTGTGTTTTGTGGGTGTTAGTTGTTGGTTTGTGGGGTTTTTTTCCTTTCCATTTTCTTTATTTTTCGTTTTAAGTCATAAATTTCATTTTGGTAGTGCAAGAGCTATCGAGGTGCTTGTAAGTTAATGGTAATAGTGGCAGTGGTAACTTCCAAGAGTTGGGAAAGGCCTAATGGAGTATGCAACAACCTGCAGTAAGGTTCTGCAACGAGTTGTTGTTACTGTACAGCAACCGAGTGCCTCGTGGTCAAACAGAAAAGAAATAGGCCCTTCTGAAAGACAGGTGTACTCCGAAGATATCCCAGTGTATTCCACTGGATGTCAGTGTGAGAGGGAAGAGAGATGCGTGGGGAGGAGTTGTGTTCACTGATGTTGTAGCTCCCAGTGCCCAGAACAGCTCCACTCCATAAGCAGAGAGGAGATCTTCCAAAGGAGGAAGAGGGAGCACATTTCCCTCTGTTTATTTCTTTCTTTGCTCCTTGTTTACTCAGGAAAAAAACATCTTCCACTTTCTCTTTTCATCTCATCTGATCTGAATGAACTGGTGAGGAATCTCACCTTGACTGCTGAGGAGAACTATTCCTTACAAGATGGACTTTGTTCATGTCACTTTCCAAGTTCTCATTTTCGTTCTGCATCACGATCTGCCCTTGGTCCTCCTTTAGAGCCTCTCTGGCTTCTCCCTTTCTCTCCCTTCTCAGTTTCTCTTCCATCTCCATGCCCCTCCTGCTGTCTGCTGTTCTTCCCTCTCACCACCCTCCTGATTATTTTTCCTATTCCCTCTGTCGCTTCCTCCACCTTTTGTTTGTTTTTTCTCCAGACCCTTTCTCTCTCTGCCTGGTTTCTCTCTTATTGGAGAAAATGAAGAGCTGCAAAGGAAAAATCAGTTTGTCCGGCTATTTTGATAGCGAGGAGGTTGAACATTGCCTTCACCAGGCCCCACGTTTTACTGTGGAGGCTGAACCTACTCTCCCTGTCAGGTTTGACACCATTCAGACAGAGAAAATTTCATGTGTACAGTGCAGGCTGGGCAGAACCAACCTTTCCAGTTCCCTTCGTCGAACGAAGAAAGTAATTTCGAACAGTTAAAGATAACATAAGCTGTATTTTGCTGATGTGTAGTAGGACCAGAGAATATAGTGATGTCTTTGTTGTTTTGGGTTGTTTTTTTTTCCTCTACATTTGCATAGATGTGAAGGTGTTGAAGATTTTGCATTGTGTGGCAATAAAATCACAACTCCATTAGCTCAGTTTATAGCATTTAGGGGCACCCAGCTGTGAGCAGTGCAGCCTTGCAGGTACATGCATGACCATCTCTCTCTTTTTTCTTCAAAGATAGATGTGTCTGTGTCCCAAACTACTCAGGCAGCTTCCTTCCTACTCAGGGAAGCAGGCGTCTGGTTCACCTTCAACTTTGATTGTTCTGGAAGCCCTCCCTTGGAGCAGTTGCTGTCGAGGTTTAGGAAAAAAGGATTTTTATTACTGTCGGCACAAAAACTGGCACTGAGGGCTGGCAAAGGCAGCTGAGTGTCTCTTCCTTGTTTGCAGCCCCTTGCCTGGGACTCCAGTGTGTGCCTGACAGAAACTCCTGGTGAGGGACACAGCAGGATTTCCCAGCACAGGGAGCATTGGTTTATGGCTCTGTGTATGGTCTCACAAGGGAACACTGTTCAATAGGCTTCAAAGTGAGTCAGCCCTGGCATAACCGTGGCTGTGGCCACATGTAATATAGCCTGTAGCTCTTTAAAGAGGATTAGCCTCAGATCAGGGACAGCATTCATTGCTGGATTTCATGTAAAGTAGAATATGCTAATGAAATGGAAATGTCTACAGCAAACATTGCATAATATTGGGAACCTCAAAATTGAGCATTGTGTCTCGATACCTCTGCTGGGAGGCAAACTTTCATCCTCTGGTTGTCATTTTGAGAAAAACTGAAGTTTATAATGTCACCACGAGCTCTCTGTAATAAATCAGGATCTAGTTTGCTGTTTTGCAAGCAAAGTTAAAAAGACAGCACCAAGCACTTGAAGGTAACTTTTCAGACTTTGCTGAAGGCTTTAAGGATGTCGTAGTTCTCCAACAGAGACAAAACCCACCACAGCTTAAAATATCTTCATTTGGGTTTTCTGCAGCAGGCATAGGCTTTGTTTCATCCCGTGTTCTCTTCCCATCTGCCCACCCTTTGCTTTAAACACCTTTTTTGGGTTTACAGGGGTTTCAGCATCAGTCCTGCAGAGACACAGTGTTTCTGATGTGTTTCTGAGCCATTTCACCTTTTTAAGGCACTTTCTGCCTGTACATCCACCAGCAGCCCGGTAGGCTTCATTTGGCTCTCCTGTTTCGCTTTTAAGCCAGTCTTCAGAATGCTGAAGATTTAACATTGTACAAATGTAAAAAAAGTCTCCCACACTTCAAGGTGATTCCAACTGCCCAGGTCGAGGTGTTGTGAAGGGTTTTATTTACAGATGTCGTGGACATCTCTCAGAAAATCATTTCAGTGGGAGCTCTGGGGAGTCACCGTCCACTCCTCGCCTCGGTCGCATTGTTGCCTCTCAAGGAACCCCTTCTCCCTGGGTTTTTAAGCTTCACAGGCAATTCCTGCCTCTGATCTGAAGCTGCCTCTGTGCCTGCCCTTGGAAGGGTTTAGACCCTCTCCAGGTGCTTCCCTCCTCGCACAGGGAATTCCCGTGAGCTCCCTCTCACCAGCCCAGCCGTGTGTGTCCGTGGCCCGGGGTTTGGTGCTCACCAACTCCAAATATAACACACAGTGATGGACATTAAATACCCCGATGGGCCCTTCTGCCTTTGTGCACTTCAAGTGCCTCATCCCGGTCTGCTGGGGCATAAAAGTGCAGAGAAAGCCTTTGGGAAGAGGGTCCTTCTGGCTGCACTTCCAAAACGTGCGCTTTCATTGCTTAGTCGTTTTTTCTTTCCGTGCAGCTCCATATCTCAGGATTTTCTTGTTCTGGGATTTATTTTCTATGGTTTTTATTGGTTGTTTTTATTTTAAATTTTGCTGTTTGGAAGGTTTGGGAGGTTTTTTTTCTGTAGATGTGGAGGGTGGTGATACATATTCATGAAAGAGAAGTCTTTCCAGCCCCTGCCTGCGTTGACAAAGACTTAGCTGTTTCACACAGCAAGCTGACTGGAATTGTGTGGGGCCTGCCTGACCAGATTAGAGCAAACAGCCAGCTTATTCCTCCAGTCGTCAGGCCTCCCCTTCCTAACAATTTCCCCAATTGTCATTTTGACAAGGCTGTCATTAGGTGATGGCTTCTTTTGGCCATTTTCAGATAAAGATAATTTCCTTAACTTCCATTTTATTTGACAACAAGTAGTTTGGGAGAGAAAGGAAGTGCTTCAGTAGTTTATGGATTAAGGGTTTGTCACTTCAAAGGCATCTTTGATCTAAAAATATGTGCTGTACCAAATTCATTATGCCTTTTTTTCTTTTTCTTTTTTTTTTTTT
>VZTH01010137.1:28595-61615 GCA_013397815.1 Aleadryas rufinucha
TTTTTTTTTCCCCCTTTTTTTTTCCCCCCCTTTTTTTTTTTTTTTTTTTTTTAACATCCCCTAGTAGTACTTGGGATAGCAGTGGTGAGGGAAAAGCACTCAAGTGGCCTCTCTGAAAAGTCATGACCAGGGCAAAACAACAGGTGCTTTTGTTCTGTACCCTGCTTTTAGCCAGAGGTCCTGCCTGCTCCTGCCACGGCAGCTCCATTAAAAACTGGGAGACAGAGAATTAGCTTCACGTTTTGTGTTGGTCTGGGTCACTCCTCTGGCATAAACTGGCCTAAAACCATGGCTCTGGTGTGGGCTGGAGATGGGTTTTGACTCCCTGATGCCCCTTTGGCCAGCTCCGTGTGGTGAGCAGTTGCTGTGTGGCTTTGGCTCTGTTCTGTGTCTGTGCTGCACCAAGAAATCCCAAACCTCATTCCAGCAAACAAAACCAGAAAGGTGTTTTTTCCCTAGGATGTTTGCAGCTGGAATGCTCTTCCACAAAGCACTGGGCTTTGGAACAGGCAGGTGCAGTGGCCATGGAATATGTTGCTTCCCAGACCCCATCCACCCGAGGAGGGATGCTTGGAGATGGATTTGGGAATCCTTATGGGTCCCTTCCAACTTTGGCTACTTCTGCAGGGAGAAGAGGACATGGTGGAGGGTTTGAATATGGATCAAGAGCAGGGTTTTTCCTCCCTTAACTGTGTCAGGCACCGGGCTTCGCTTTCACCCCTCCTCTCCTTTTTAGGATCCGCAAAACTCCATCCTTGGCTACAGCGGTGCAAATCCATGATGGTAGCCCATTATCCTAGCCCCACACAGGCTTAGCTGGGGCTGGGATTTGTCCTGTATTAATATTAATACCTGTTCTACCTAATTACTTCAGCTTTTCCTGTAGTGTTACCTCCGCCTTAGAGCAGCCAGCAAAGCAGCTCCTTGCTGCTGGAGGCTGTTCTTGATCCCATTTCCAAACAGAAGCACTTCTGCTTCGGCTCTGGCTGGGGAAGCTGTGCAGGGGCCGGCTTTTTTTTTCCCTTCCCTTTTGCCTGCTAATTGGCTGAGACCACCAGAATTTGGAGGACACAGATGTCACTGATAGTTTGCCTAGGGAGCACATTCATGCCCATCTGTTGCAGTCTAGAAGGCTGTTCATATATCCACAAGGCCTTCATTTAATTCTTGTCAGAAAGTAATGTAAATCCAGTTTACCTCAGAGGTCACAGCCAAGATTTATGCCAATGAGCCCCCTGCAATTTACACACACTGTAGTTGTATAGGATGAAAAGAAACCCTTTCATGTTGGTGCATATTAACAAGAAAGCTTGCCTTAGGAGAGGCTTTTTGATTGAGAGTCTTCCTTATTTTAATACAGCCAGTTGGGATAGCCAGCTTTACCAAAAGAATACATCTAATCTTTAAGCCAGAGAAGTAAACCAGCTAACTAACTAAATAAATAAAACCCCTAGCAAATCTATTTATTTTTTTAAAACCATCTTTTTGCGAAGAAAGGTAAATGCTCTAGGAAAACACAAGCATGTGTGCACTGAAATATTCAGGGAAACTGAATTCGCCTTCTGTGGCAGATGACATTAACTCAGTTATTGAAAGCTTTGCTAAGTTATCATGAGCATGGTTTGGGGGTTTTTTCTTTTCTCTTTTTTTTTTTTTTTCTGTTTTAGTTTTTTCCTCAGCCCTCAAGCTGCCAAATCCAAAAATAAAGCTAAGCCTGTTATTTTTGACAGGAGTGGTGGGAAGGACTCCTGAAGGCTCGTGCACAAATCCGCAGGAGGGAGAGCAGCCGAGAGTGCTGTGTGATGTGAAGTGCACGCTCCCTCTTACCTGCTGCAGGTAAAAACACCAGCCTTAATGTTCCATTGCCCTTCCAAGGACAATCTCCTGCTGTTTTTTCAGTCTCCCTACAGAAAGCAACGGGAGATAAAATATCATCATATGGAGTGAAGGTGAGACCGTAACTCCAACAGCTACAGCAGCTCTAGCACTGCTTCTTGTGTCATGATTTCAGCCCTTGTCTTTATTTAGCAAGAGACTCTAACAGCCTAAAGAGCTTCCCTAAAAATGAGTGTGGCTTCGTTAACCTCAGGGAAGCCCGGAGTGGAAGGGCCACAGAACACCAAATGAGGCTGGAGGGAAAAGCCAGCAGTGCGAGTGGTGCAGGTCCTTGAATTGAAAATGAGCTGTTAGAAAAGAAACACTCCTAAGTACTTGGGTTATTAAAATTGCTTGTAGGAGCAGGCAGAGAAAAGCAGGATACAAAGATGGATCAGGATGTGCCAACTCGATTACAAAAGGGTTTCAGAGCTGGGCACCTCTGCTGCTTTGGGCTCGGTGCAGTCTGAGGGTGTTCCTTTCATTTATGCTGGCTGTGCTCAGAGGGATCCTCCTCCCTTTTCCTCCTTCCTCTTCCCTAGTTTGCCTGGTCAGTGGATTTTACCTTTCAAATGTTTTAGGCGTGAAAATCAGTATCATCATTTGCACGGTGTCGTAATGACCGGAGTGGTTTGGGATTAGGAGGCAGGAGAGCAAGGCACCGCAACGAAAACAGGGCTCACATTCCAAGTTCCAGTGTAACACTTAAAATAATTAAAATGTTTATTTGAAAGTCAAAACAGCCTCAGTCATAAATAACTATCCATTCCTCGACTGATTGTGCCGAGTCCCAACCGAGAGCCCTGGGAGTAAGGTTTATTTGCTCCCTGTTGGGATTAATCCATAAATGTAGTCTCCACATGGAACTCATCAGGTCTTTGCTTCCTCTTCATTAGTCTCCCTGGAACTGGAGGGGACCCTGAATAAGATGAAAATTAGGATAATATATTTTCAGGGAGAAAAGGTCTGGCGATCTCTAATTTGTGTTTCAGGACCATAACGCTGTGGAAAATTTCCCAAATGATGTTGTCCGAGAAACCAGCGCTTGTTATCCTTGTTGCATTTGAAGTTTGAATGCAGCAATTACATCTTCTTTTTCTTAAAGCCTCCAAAGCTAATTGCAGTCTTAAACCAGCTAGATTGACTCCCAGGCTTCCTTCCATCCACGGCAGAACTTAAAATTCCTTTCTCTTGACAGATCATTTGGTCTTCTAGCCCAAGGGCTCTGAAGTGTCACAGTATGGCCCATTCCTTATTAAAGAGATCATTTCTCTGTAGCCCACCCAATTCTTCCCTCTATCCCTCTTGTTCTGAACCCCAGCTCCAATTAGAGGGCAACCACAGAAATGAATTTTCTCATCCCCTGAGACCTTTGGAATATTTTTTTTCCTCATGTTTGATGCGAGGGGTTATTTGAATCCAGGCTCCAGCCAGAAATGGCACAGATTTTTTTTTTCGCTTAATTTCTGTTTCAAAGTGTGTAACAATTACATCGAGCATTTAAAAGCTGGGTTTGCCCAAAACTGGAGTAAAGGAGCTTTCCTGTCACCGAGGAATGCTTAAATCCACAATCTGATGCAAAATTAGTTTTATTATGTGTTTTCAAAGAGCATTTTTAAGCGCATGCTTAGAAAACATTTTTGTTCAGGCAGTTTTGCAGCATCTCAAGCTTCAATTTTACCACTTCAAAACCATCTCCTTAAAGTACCCACTTGTTAGGATTTAAGGGAACTTTGAGAAAGCTGATTAGTGACCATTGAGAGGGTTCTAAAGGCCTCCAGAAGTTGTTGCTGTTCTGCTCTTGGGCTTTAGGCTCAGGTCCTGCGTTTCCCCAGCCTGGTTATTTCCCCCTCCCAGCTGTCACTCAACGCCACAGCTGTCACAAAGCACAACTTACCAAGTGGCATCTGTGTGAAGGATGCTGATGTGGTTTAAAGCTCTGTGGTGCATTTTAAGCTGATTTTATGATGCGAGTCATTGTCCCCACTGATGGGTCTCAAAAGGCTCTCTGCCTTCTGAGTGCTAATGTACAGTTTATTGCACTTTTCTCTGTGGTTCCAGCACTTTGGTGCTGCTGCCGTTGTAAATCATTATTTTATTGCTCCGTGCCCTCGCTGTTTGTTCAGTTCTTTGGAAAAATGTACTGGAGGAAAAATCCCTCGCTTGCTGACATTCATAGATCACTGTTATGGAGCTGGCAGTTTCCTGGTGAGTTAAATCCTCCCAATCCAAGGAAGCCAAGTGCTGTACTTCCACACTCATTCGAGCTTCCCTGCTAAGCCCAGGCAGCTCTTTGTGAGAGAGGCAGCTTGTGTGGCTCACAAAGCCACGGGGCCCTCCTGCCTGCGGTAAAGACCCAACAAGAGCTGGGCTTAAAAGCCTGATGTGGGGCTCTGGGCTGCAACACAGAGAAGTGGAGCATGCCCCTAGTGCCACGTTATTTTTTGTAAAGGGAAATATCCCAGTGTTTGCTTGCTTGCTTTTTTCCCAGCAAATTGTGCTTGTGAGCATTTATTTACGGGCTGCAAGGTGGCAGCTGAGCACAGGCCTTCTCCAACGTGCTTCTGCATGCTCCTGAAGCACTTTCCAGGTCCCAGTTCCCAGGACTGCTGCCCACAGCGGATCTGAGGCAGGTGTATGTGTGCTTGGTAGTCACTCGAGTGGGCTCCCTGGAAAATGAAATTTTTGAGAAATCAATTACACAAAGGAATGGAGTCCGGGCCAGATGGCAGGGATGCTTCATCCCAACCTGGGAGCTGCTCCTGGGACAGCCACACACTCCTTCCCACGGGGCTGGGTAATCAGATAAATCAATTAGCAGATGTCAGTGCAGTTAACAGAGCAAGCAACACTGGCATAGGTGTGTTAGTGGGACTATGCTTTTCTTTTCCCTGATGGATACCCAGCAACTGGATCAGTTTGTCTGGACCTGGCAGGGTGGGAGCAGAGGACTCTGCTTTCTGGCTGTTGTCCCCAGGTTCAGAGGTCTGTCCCTTTCAACCCAGAGGTCCTTAGGGAGAGGGGACCTTTGTGAACTAGGATGTGGATTTGGACCCCGAGCCATGAGCAAATCCCATTGTTATGGCCTCTTTTGGGACTCACCTTTGTCAGTGACAGGTAGTTCAGCTCCATCTCCTGGGTGGACTTTGGACCATGCTGTAGCTTTGTCCCCAGCCTTGTCTCTGGCCCCATCTCCCTTTGCTCCTGATGGGAGCTCCTAAATGGGCCCTGTGCCTGGTGCATCCACAGGGATGTGATCCCAGCACCCAGCTGTGCTCAGCTGGCTCAAACCCTGCACAGGGTGGCCCTGGTGGCTCTTACTTGGGGCTAAAATTTGGGAAACACTTTATAGGTTTTCCTTCTGCTTTTATCCACGGCTCTGCCTCTGGCTGATCTCTTATTTGCTCTCCAGCTTCCCTTATGTGCTCGTGCTCCTTCCCTCGGCCTCCCTTTTGCAGCTACTTTTTAAAATTTCTCCTTTCTGTGACATTTGTCTGCCGAGTCAGTCAGAGCCCCACTGAGCAGCTCCTGCCTGCAGGCTCTTTGCTGATGAATCCCATCTTTTGCCCTGCTCCACCTGCCCCTTCCACGGCAGGCTCTCTGATCCTCTCTGCTTTCGCATGAGTGCGTCTCTTTTGCCCTCTGCTTTTCAGTCTGGCAGCTTGCTCCTGCTCGGTGCCGTTGAGAGCTCAGCCTATCTGCCACCAGCTCCGGGATCCAGCGATCCCAGAGCCGCAGCAGGAGGGGAAAAAAACTGCCTGGAAACGTAGCTGCTAAAATGTGAGTGGTTTCCAGTCAGCAGAGCAAACTGTGCCTGTGCCTGTGTGTGCTCCTTTGCACTCCCATTCCTCCTTCACAGCCGTAGTGTTTCCCCAGTTTTGGATATGTTTTCACTGAGGCTGCTACTGGCTGTGTTGCTTCAAGCTGCAGGAGCAGTTTTGTAAGTGAAACCCATTCACCAACCCGTTCAACCCAAAAAAACCAAGCCCAAAATATTTATTTTGTGCCTAATTTTTGGAAGCTGTCCGAGTGTTCTGGCAGGTGCTGAGCCAGATATCTGTCATGGAAATTGTGTGGGTTTCTGGCATCACCACTGGCAATGCCCTAAGCACCTGGGGGACTTGCAGTGGGATGTACATGGAGAACATTCACACACGGGGTGGCATCCCAGGCTAAAAGAGAGGGTCTCCATGGTCTGGGAAGTGCACACAGCATCCTCTGCTCTGCCATTCAGTCCTGGCTAAGTGTGTGCGACAGCCCGAGGCTCCCAGGTGCAAAGGGCTTCGGCACAGCCCCGGCAGTCACTTCCCTGCTCCTGCTCGGGCTGTCATGGCTCCGTTGATGAGCCCGTCCTGTCTCCCTGGCACCTCGGAGATGTTCCCCTCACACACTGTCACCAGGAGCCTGCAGTGATTTCACACACTCCTCTAATAAAGTCCTCCGAGGCTGTCATGTATTTTCATGTATTTCCCCTATTATTTCCCCCTGCTTGAGCCTTTCAGATAATTGATGATACTTTAGTTAATCATTTTCCCCCTCCTTTGTTTGCCAGGTACCTCAGCCTTGAAGGGATCCTTTTCATTTGGACCCCGTGTCTTCTCCTAAGTAATTGATCACCGTGCACCCGGGGACACCCAATTCACAGCCGAGTGGGATCAGCCCTCATGAATAATCAAAGCGCCGTGGCCGTGCTGCTGCAGGAGTGCGAGCGGGCTCTGGACACGCTCCTGGCGGCGAAGGCCGGCACGGGCGAGGGAGAGGAACGGGAATACCGGCGGTGCCAAGGTGAGCTCTCCTCAGGAGAGGCGGCAGGACCCCGCCAGCCCTCGGCCCTGCCCTATTTTTCCTTCTCCGGGCAGATGAGTGTCAAGAGATGCCTGGATTTCGAGGCCATGAATGGGATGCGGGCTACAGGCAGGCAGGGAAAGAAGTCCACTTTGTTGCAGTGAATTGCTGTCAGTTCTAATTTTAGGCTTCAGTAAACATGAGGCTGTAAGGAACAGTTTAGTTTGGGGAGAACAATGCCCAAAAGTTTGCTGATGCACATAAATTTCAGTTATTAAAAAAAAAAAGGAGAAAGGAAAAAAAAAGGATGCAACTTCTGAATAAGGGCACATATTTCCTCTCCTTTCATAGGAACTGGGGGAGGGCCCTCTCTGTTTGTCAGCTTCTCCTCATATATTAAAGAGCTCATTGCCCGAATCTTTATCTTGTAAAATGTGTGTGACCTCTATAAGTGGTGTCCAAGTGAAAAAAAAAAACAACCTTGCAATATCCCTCTTGAAAGGAAAATCCATGCTGGCTAAAGGCTGGAATAAATAACCAGGAAAGGAAGCAGTGTTTAGCGAGAGCGGTAAGAAAAGGATGCCTCATTTATTTTAACGCTGGCGTTACCTGCTGGAAGCCAGCAGCTCTTCTGGTATCGCTGTGAAAGGAGAATTTCTTAGTTCTTAATTCCAGCGGAATGAAGGTTTCCCCTTTGCGTGACACATCTGCGGCGCTGCCCGCTTTCCAGTTTGGTGTTAATAATGTTTAGTTTTGCCTTGCTTGAGTGGCTCGCCCATAACGTTAATGTGATCTTTAAAACCCTTTGTTTGTCCCGGGGCGCGGAGCCGTTGAGAATATGTTTTTCCGACCATCCTTGTTCTTGCTGGGAGGTCAGCTGCCTTTTTTTCTGAAGCACCTAAGTCTGTTTGCGCTGGAGGGTGGCGTGTAGGTTTCTGTTATGGATACTGGAAGATTTTTTTCTCTCCTCTCCTTTTGTTTCCAACAAAGGGTACTTTGTTTCCTCGTCGCAAATTCTTTTAAGTTTTATTATGGCTCCGCAGAATAGGCTCTTGAACTCCTAATCAGGTAGCGCTTTTTTCCCCTCATCCTCCTCCCTCCTTTTCTCCTATTAAATACCACAAAGTATGAGAAATAATCAGTTTAGTTCCAGATAAGGTAAATCAGTGCCCTTATAATCACTCGATTAGACACGGTCCTTCAGGTAAACTGCTTCAGGAAATGGGCGATCAGAGCCTGAAGTGCTGCTCGGGCTTTTCCGAGGGCCGTGTTCCCATCAGCTGAAAGAGAAATACCCAGCAGCGGGGTGGTGACAGCGACATTAATAACTGCTGGGGCTCTCTGCCCGGGGAAGGCAGGGCCCCGCAGGTCGGCGGCTCTCGGCTTCGGGGGGACCCTCCCAGCGCTCCCGGGGCTGCCTTTGTTCCCCCCCGGCTTTCTCAGACCTGGTGCAGGAAGGACTGAAAGCCAAATCCATGGAAATGGTGGGGAGAGGGGAGAGGAGGAGCACATCCTTATCTCGCTTTACGGGGCGTTGGGTGGGTCTGAATTTCTTCTTTATTTCTTTTTTTAGGCTAGAAATCATTCCAGCCCACTTCTGTGCCCATTTAACCTTCGTTAATCAATGAGTTTATATTGCCAGCGGTGAGAACAGCTCTCTGTTACAAGGGTAAACTCTTGTCCTTGGAGCTGGATCTTCCTTAGGAAAAGACTTTGGAAGTTCAGTCTTCCCACTTCTGCATGGGAGAGAAGTCCTTCTGTCCTTAATTTTGTGTCCCTCGTGATGAGATGGTTATCCCTGTGATGAGGTGGGTATCTCTGCTCCAGCACTGATGTTCTGGTGACAAGTGTGAGGGTGGGAGCACGACCTCCTCTCCCCATCAGCTCTGGCACTTGGCCCCCTTGCCACGGCATGGAGGGCTGAGCCCCTTCAGGCACCACTTCAGGAGGATGAGGAAACTGGGCTTCACGTTAAGCCAGGATGTGTAACGGGAAGATTTCCAAACCCCACGTTTCCCTGGGACAGCAACAAGTGAGAAAACGTGGGTTGGAAAAAGCGGTAGCGTTGTAAACTTGACTTTTTGGAAGAGCGCCCTAAATATCCAGCTTCCTGTTTCTTCCTAGGATAACCCCACCAGTGAATGTGCTGCAATATGAGCATGTAATATCCTTTGGATGAAGTTCATTTTCTACAGTCCCTGCATCAAGGATTGATTAAAAAATATGTAGTAATGCATTTATTGCGTTGCCTCGTTAAAGCAATGATGGTCTCTGAGCGGGGGTTTGTTGGGGGATTAATGGCCAGAAGGGGCCAGATCTGCAGCTGACGATCACCATTACCCCCATCTGGTCAATAATCCTTGTTAATCCACTTTTATTGGCCAGAGAGGCTGCCCAGCCGAGTGGTTAGCACGGCACGGCACATCCACATCACCCCTGCTGCAAGGGAAATGCAATGTGGGCTGTGGCTGAAAGGAAGGGACACATCCAAGCCCAAATCTCTGGCTGGGTGCTCCTAGCAGCTGCACCCTCAGTTGGGTCAGGCTGGAGATCCAACAGAAGCTGATGGAGTCACTTAGGACCAGTACGGAGAAGGATCAGGGAGGGAGAAACTGCTCATTTTTCATTATTCATTATAACCCCTCAGATTTCTGTCTAATTGCTATCTGTGATCCAGGTTTATCTCCGGGTTCGGAAGTGGCTCTCTGGGATGGCTCTGCCGCTGTCACCTGAGCAAGGGGGACAGATCTCCTGTGCTGTTGACCCCGTTGTCCTCTCCTCACACAGGGGAGCAGGTCCTGCCTCTTCTGGAGCGGCTCTTCACGCCCAGGCAGCCACCAGCCGGCACGACTTCCTGCTAAAAGCCTTTTTAATGGCTGGAGGCTCCCATTTACCTGGAGGGCAGTGCAGCCAAGGGGAACGGATGGCAGGCCAGCTCCCCTTCCCTCCCCACGAGGCTGAGAGCTGGGAGCAACCGGGAGAAGGCCTCTTTGAGAGATTGGTGTCGTGAGTGCCGCGGCTGAACCCGCTGCGATAGCCTCACCTGCTCTTTGACCCTTTCAGCTCTGCTTCCTGAGGATGTGAGGAGCCTTCTGGAGGAGGCCAAGGAGATGAAGTGGCCCTTTGTGCCGGAGAGGTGGCAATACAAACAAGAGCTCGGCCCAGAAGACAAAACAAACCTGCAAGATATGATCAGCGCCAGGCTCCCTGACTTGCTGGTATGAAGTTCAACACACCTGCGGTGTAAAATGTCCCTCTGAGGTGCTCGGGGGGTTTCTCAGGGCAGTTCTGGTTCTGTTTCCACTGAGGTAATGCTTCCCTCTTCCCTGAAGGACTGGCATTGTAATAACACTGAAATGCCAAATGTTCCCATCATGTTCTTTTAAAAAAACGCCATGGATTTGACAAGAATGCTGTGCCTCGTTTAATTCTGCGCCGCAAGCAGGTCGTGGGGATCACTCACTGTGGTAAGGGCTTGCGCTGTTCATCACCTGCTCTTCTTTTTTCAATAAAATTACGTGACAGAATCCCTTTGAGGACCAAAGCTGGCCAAAACCTAGGCAGGAAAGGCAAGGATTCAATGTGTTTTCTCCTGTGAGTAAAGGATAGCTGGCTATGTAAGGAGCTGCAGAACCCCAAAGGTCCTTGGGGATCCCATCCCATGAGGTGATGAGTTTGAGCTTAAACATTAGAAAGTGGCAAGAAATGTGGATTGCTTTTATGCTTTTCTGATTTTCTTAGAGACGTGTCACACATGTGGCAAACAGAGGACACCTTTTTTCCGTTGTAAATGTAATATCTGGGCTAAGGAGTCCAGGACAGGAATAAAGATGAGGTTTGTGAATTTTGTGGGGTTTTTTTTATTCCTGTGGTGCATGTCTGAAGCCAACACCCATTCCCATTCCTGCCTGTTGTTAATTCCAGGAGAATTAAATTGGCCAGGAGATCTCACCTGCCTCAGTGAGGCCTGCAGGTTTTCTTTGGGAACGACTTTGATTCCTTCGGACGGCATGGAGCAATGAGAAGCTCAGCAAAGCCAACTGCAGGGCTGGCAAGTGGGAGCCCCAGCGTGCCCACGTCGCAGGGCTCCTGAATTTCCCCGGGGAGGGCGGGGAGTGGCTGCTCTCGGGTATTTATTTTCTTTCTCCCTTTGGTGTGTGTGGCCTCAGACAGAAATTTATGGCGGAGGTTGACCTCCTTTACAATCCCAGCGCAGCTCTCTAACTTGGGAGCGTCTGTGCGCTCCCTCCCGGGATAAACACCTGCAGCAAACTCCCCAAGAGACCTGGCTAGATGGGAGATTAATGTGCCTGTAATAGAGGAGCAGTGTTTGCGGCATTATGCCCTCTCCCCAGGTAGATGGATCTTTTCTGGGATGATACCAATTATTTATTGCTGAAACATCTGTTGATAACTGCAGCTGCCCTTGTTAAACAAAGCCTATCGTGGGGTCAGAGACTATAGGGACCTAAAATCCTCCTCCATGCTAGTTTTGGACTATTCACCCACACCCCCTGAAGCCCATTGGTTGCCGTTGTCTCCAATGTTTCATCCTGCGGTGGAAAATACTTTGTAAACGTTGTGCTGCCTTTCCCCATGTGCTTTGAAGTATTATTTCATCTTCATCGGTAATTTATATTCCAGCGCCATTGTACCATGGGAAAAAGGGAAAACCTTTTTTGTTTTCCATTTAATTGTAGATAGACTGACATTTTGACCTGTATTATTAGTATTAGTCAGGAAAAGGGATTTTTTTCCCCTTCATCCATTCCTTCTCCCCCCCCTCTTTTTTATTTTAAATAAAATTTCAAGGCAGAGCAAAGGCTGCCTCAGTTCTTTGAATAAAAAAGCTGGGGGGGAAATGAGGCTGAAGAGAAGTGATTACAGTGTGATGAGGAAAGATAAAAGTCCGAGCAACTTTTTTTCTTCTTTTTTTTTTTTTTTTTTTTTTTTCATGAGAGACAGAAGGATAATTTAATTCCCTGGAGGACAAAAAAAAAATTAAGTCTTTGTCGATTTATTGTTCGGGGGAAAAAAAAAACCAAAAACCCTTTAAAATTTTTCCTCTCTGTTTATTTTAATTTGCCATGCTTCGAATAAGCTCATAAACCGTAATTCATTACATTTTAAAAGTGCTTTGAGATCCGTGAATGAAAGGCACTTCATTACCATAACACACTGGTGCTGTTGCAGGAGGCAGCGCTGGCTACCGGCGCTCTCCGTGAGGATGTTTCGCCCTGGGAGGGGGCTGAAAAGCTCCATGAGACCGGCACAGGGAGTAAGCGGATTAGGCTGGGGCTTCAAGGGTTTGCCTCGGTGTTGTTGCACTTTAAAAAGGTGCGATCCGCGTTGCCGCCGGCTCCGAGCTCCTCCCGGCTTCCTTCGGGAAGGCAAAGCCACCTGCGCCCGCAGCTTCTTCAAGTGCTCTCCGTCGTCTTGGCTGGGGGATGCTCGGTGCCTCTCTGCATCCCATAGAAGGTGCAGGGTTTGGTTTAGATTTTAGGGTTTTTTTTTTCTTTTTCCTGCCGGGATTCAGCACCCGAAGTCCACCAGGGTTCAACAAGCTCAGGGCGCTGTTTTCCACGTTTTCCTGACAGGTTTCAGCTAGCGATCCAAGCCCATCCTGCAGTCCCCGTGGTGGGAATGTGCACTAAGGCTCAGAGGGTGATAGCCAACATCTGCATCCAAAGCCAAAACTGGGAAACATTGGGATTTCAGTTTTTAACAAGGCAGAGCAAAATCAGAATTGTCAGAGCATCCTTGCTGGCAGGGATAAAAGAGGGATTATTTTTCCTCTCTAAATACCACGTGCGCTGTGGGGTTGGGAATGGGGCTGCACATCCCGAACAGAGGCTGCCAGGGGTGCCCTGCCTGCAGATCTTTGCTATCCCAAGGGATGGAATTAGCCTAAAGCTCGGTGAGCAGCCAATAGAGGGCAACATGCCCATGTCCACGGAGGCTTTGATCCCACAAAACCGGCTTTAGTTGAAGGACAACTCTATGCACACATGTAGTTCTCTTGTGGGATGATTCATGCTACGTTAATATTTTAATTATTTTCTTCTTCTTCTTTTTGCAAAGCCAAAGTGATGATGTGGGGCTTTACTTTCTTTTTATCATACCTGTCAGTAATTCCTGCATTCAGTCATGGACCAGGATCTGCTGGGATGGGCACAACGGGAATACAAAAGGAAAAGCCTCCGAGAGTAGGGCTACTCTGGTCCCTCTGTAGGGAGCTGTGCAGGCTGGCTCCATGCTCCCTGCTGTGGATGGGGGAGCACGGATCCTGGCCCTGCCAGCGCGGAATCTCATGGGATTTAATGGGAATATTGAAAAGAGTGGAAAATAAGGCCCTGCAGCCCTTGGCTGGGCCTTGGCTAATTAGGTGCTGATGGATTGCCATTAGGGAAACCATTCCAAGGGACATGCCCTAACTGCCGTAGGTGTGTGTGTGGCACTTAAGAGCTGGGAGCCTTTGAAAAAGAACTGAAGCAGGGGGCTGAGGATTTAGTTTTCTCCTCCTTCTAACTGTCGGTGTGGTAACAGGGGAATTAAAGCCCTAAATCGTAGCCCTGGGATCTCGGTTGTTGAGGCTGACCTTTTGCTACCTGCCTCCTAAGAGCTCTTCTTGGGTGATCCCAGTGAAACGGAGAGTGATGGGAGGGATGAATTCAAACCAGGAGGGAGCCGCGGCACCCCAGCCTCCCGCAGGCTTTGTAAGTGAGAAGTGTCAGAGATTAGGTGCGGGCAGGAGAGCTTTAGCTGTCCGGGCTGACTGCCCTGGTGCTGCAGAGCACTCTGTCTTCTGCTGCCTGGGTGGGAAAACTGCAGCAGAATTTATGTGGACCATAAAAAAAATAAGGACGGGAAGCTGGATCCTGGGTTTGTGTAGGGCCGTCACTTCACTTTGCTCATGGGTAGGATTTACTCCTGTCAGAGGCAGCTTCCTGGAGTATTTTCAACTTTAAATGTTGTGTTCCCGAGATTGTGTTTTCTCTAGTGGATTGATGTGATGACAAAGATTTAGGGAAGAGACTTTTGGATTTTTAGGTGTTGATAATGGTCTTGATGCTGCTCCCTCGGGGTAGGGGGGGACATCTGTCACTGGCATTTTGCTATTTTTAAGTATTACAATATCCCCTTTTAATGTGCCACAATAGTTTATAAGTGGTCTAGAACAAACCAGGGCCACAAAACGATTGTGGCACCTCTCTATCTTTGGTACTAATCAAGAGCAAAAACTCCTGCAGATGGCTGTGGTCCCCCAAATCCCTGCTACCCTGTTGGATACATGAGGCCCCCAGGAACCCCCCCTTCAAGCAGCTTCCTGGCTGCTTTAAGGAGCTCTCCTTCTGTCCTCATCACAAAATGCTGCTGTTGTTTTTTCTTGAGGAAAACAGGAGTTCCTCCCGCTCTAGGACTTCCTCAGATGGTGAAGCAAGGTAAGGTCGGTTGTAAAAGCTGCCCCAATCTGTGGTGTTTTGGACTGCTCCTAATGGACCTAATGCTGCTGCCATTAAATCCCCGACTCTCCGTTGCCTGCAGGATGAATAACTTGAGCTAATTAACAGGTTCGGGGTGGGGGTGGGATTCTCATCTGCTCTTAGCCAAGAGGGCAGAGAGTTCAGGAGCTCCAGTGTCCAGGAGCTGCCGGTTCCTCGGTCTGCAGCAGTTCACTGTGTGACTGTCCTGTGTTTCAGTCTGTACCTCCCGACACGCTTTCTTCTGCCCATCACCGAGGTGGTGGGAGGCTTAATTCCCTGCTATTTGTGGGGTGGTATCTGATTGCCAGCTGAAAGGCAGGGATTGATAGAGAAGTCCCGCACGGTGACAGCAGCTTTGGTCTCTGGGAGAGCCGGGCTTTGCCAACGGCGCGTGGGGTAAGAGGGGGAAAGGCTCCAGCCCAATCCATCGGGGCTGTGGCTCTGTGTTTAATCTGACAGGGGGAAAGAAAACCGGGCAATTTGTTAGGGTTCAGCGGAGTGCTAACTAGGAGCAGCTCTTGGGAGAGAACTGAAGCACCTGGAAGTACGTGCGTGCCTCTGACACTCCTGCCTTGTGCACGGAATTAGAAATTCTTTGCCGGCTGCTCTTGGTTTCGTGGCTTTTTAAAAAGATTTTAAACCTCAGGTGCAGTTACAAATGAAACTAGGACTGAACCAGCCTGAGACAAGTGGATGTCGGCAAACACAGAAGTCCAGAGCATCCACAGAACTGTGGGGACGCTGAAAATTAAATTTTTCTTTCCTCTCCTTTTAATCACGCTGTTTGGAGAGGCGTTTTTCCAAAGGGGATCCTCCTGAGCCCGCAGGCTATGGAGGAGGGCTTGCCTCTGGGATCTTGGCTTTATAAAGAGGGCCGAGAGAGTGGATTAAATCAATATTTCATTTATTTGGGCTTGTAATTCCTCTTACATCAGCTGCCACATAAAGATTTTCCCCTATTTCCTTCCCCTCCTCCTCATCCTCATTTACTATGCACCAATAATTTCCCTTTGACGCTTTCCTGCCCGTCCTAGTGCCAGATGGCCCCGGTTCTGAGCTTCTCCCCTCTCTTGGGAGCGGCCCCCATTGTCAATGCAAAGGAGGCGTCGTGGCTTTGAACCCAAAGCTGGGACCCAAACTTCAGCCCCGGCGCGAGGAGGAGCTGAGCGCGCTAATGCAGGGAGCCATGCGAACCGCACACCCTCCCACTCAGCGCCGTTAAGGCCGAAGCCCCTCCGCTGAAGGCTGCTTTGCATTTCCCCCAATGGCCCGTGTATAGAAATCCGGCGCAAATTTAATTCCCCCACCACCTGATTCCACTTCCCAGCCGCGAGGTTCCCTTTGTGTCATAAACTCAATTAGGCAGATCCATTTCACGTCGCGGGCACAGATGTGAAAACAAAGTGAGCGCGCACCTCGCTCTTTCTCCCTCTCTCTCTCTCTCTCTGGCTGTGGATGCGCCTAAAGCCTTAGAGAAAGTGAGTAAATCTGTGTAGGCCGCCGGTGTCTGGTTGTGATGGAGCAGGCTGAGGCATCCCTGGAGCCAGAGGGGTTTCCCTGGCTCTGGGCTGGGTGACGGGGAGCTGATGTCCTGGTTCACCTTGGAGTGGCGTTCCGGGGAGGGTCCCCGTGCGCGGCTCGGGTGCGTGCCCAGCGCGCCGGTGCGCCCGCTGGAGGTGCTGAGGAATTTTCCAGCCACACGAGTTGGCAGGGAATGAAAGGAGAGGGTATTCATTTCTCGGTGTCCCGCTCGGAACGAGGCGGGACGTGGCTGCGGAGGCTGACACGGAGCCGTGTCGCTGTGTGCCACACAGCATGCAGCCCTGCCTCCCCCAAAAAAAAACCAGCCCCGTTTCTCCCCCTGGCTTGACTTTTCTACGTTTTGCGTCCATTTGGGTTTGGAGAGGGACACGAGAGGTTTCGGCATTGAGCGGGGGAGTTAAATTATGCAGCTGCAAGACTGCCAAGCCCTTCAGAATAGGATGCTTCGTTTAGATTTTCCACAATGCTATTGAAGTGCTTATTTTCCTCCTGAAGAGACACAAACAGATGCAAACTTCTGTAAACACTTTAGAAATGAATTCAGTGAGTTTGGCCTCTCAGCAGTGCTCAATAGCTGACAGAAAAATGTCTAATTAGTGCAAGTGGAAATAATAGGGCCACTTGGATTCCTTCCATCCTCCTCCAAGTCTACTTTTCCTAGGAACTCAAAGGCCCTTTTGTTTGGTAGGTCACCCTCTCTCAGGCTTTTGTGCTCCGATCTATTAAAGGAAGAAGGGGAGGAAAAAAAAATAGATTAGGCGATGCTCTGTGCTTAAATATATGGCCTGTTGATGAGCATTTGGAATGGCTGGTTTGCAGTGTCAGTTTACAGGTGCTTGGAGAGGGGGATTCCTCCATTGTTGGCCGGCACAAGCGGAGTTGTGCCTGCCGGCCCTCCAGGAATCCTTTTCAAGTGCCATCCTCTTAGAAATATCCAACTCGGGTTGAGGAGAGGAAAAAAAAAAAAGAAAAAAAGGAAATTTGTACAAATCTGCCTTGCTGAAGTGCAAACAAGCTGGGAAACGCTTGGGATCGGTGCTGCAAGCCGGCCTTCCTGCCATAGGCTTTTCCCCACATTGACATGGGCTTCTCCCTGCACAGCTCAGAGGGTGCTGCTTGATGCTTGGACAAAGATTCCTTGGCAGTCTCTGGAAAAGTAATCCCCTGGGTGTCAATGTGTGGAGCACCTCCTCGCTCCACTGGGCAGGAATACCAGGCCCTGCCCAGCATGGGCAGTGATGGGCTTTTGGCAAACATCCCCAGGTCCACGTGGATCTGTGCCTGCGATCAGGCTGTGAGTCTCCTATGGCTGTCTTTGCTGGCCTCCTGTCCTGGTAACGGCAAGGATCTCAGGAATTCCGGCTGTTCCTCCTGTGGGTGCAATGGCTCAACTGCTGTGGGAATCCAGGAGAGTTCCTGGAGACTGGGTAGTCATTAAGGATGGCCTCCAGGGGAAAAACATTGGATTCCCGGCCTGTTTGTGGTGTACAAAGGAGGGCATGGCCTGAGCTCCAAATGGGACCATGGCTGCAGTGACCACTTCCAGCCTTCCCAGTCTCACACTCCCCTTTTAAACTAATTGCTGCTGGGCATGATTTAAATTCATTAGCAGACCACCAAATTCTGCAGTTCCAAGTATCACACAATTAGGAAGATACCAATTTAAAAAATAAAAATCAGGAATGATATCTACGGCTCAAACAAAATAAACAGCTGGCACCTCCCTATCCTAGAAATGAAAATAGGGTAGGGAATAGGGTTACTGAAGCTGAACATTTTCCAGCTCTCTGAGCCGCCAGAGGTGAGTTTCCCTGAGGCTTCCCGTGTTTTTTCCAGGCTTATCTGAAAGCCTCCATCCTGGCGAAGGACTGCGCCACGGCCACCGCCGTGGTGTTCCTGATCGACCGCTTCCTGTACTGGATTGACGCCTCCAGCAGGCTCCTGCGGATCGCCAAGGCGCTGCACCGGCTGCATCCCGGCGCTCCCATCAGCCCGCAGGTGCTCATCCGCCAGGCTCGCCTCGCCGTCAACGCAGGTACCGCTCTGCTTCCGCAGCTCCGGCCCCACCAGCAGCCCCTTGACTCGGGGGAGGACGCCGTGTCCCTCGCCGGCAGCGAGTGACACGCTCACGGTGCCATCTTTCCAACCGCACTTCCCGCTCCCAGCCCCCTGGAGCCCTCCCGGCTCCTCTCGCTAGCACAAAGGGGCCGGTATAAAGGGTTTCAGAGCCAAAAGCAGGAGAGAAAATTGTGAAAGGGTGTGGAAAATACTAATTGGAGCTTTTGTTCCTTAACAAATCTTCCCTGCTGGTTTCAAACGGGGATATCTGAATCGCTGTACTCCTGACCAAGGGCCCTGAAAAAGGAAATTAGAATCCCAGCATTTTCTCTACGCTGTCCCAGCTGCTTTTTATTTTTCAGTGGGGCCACTTGACTATGCAAACAATGCAGATTGCAACTCCTCCAGGATAAAAAAAAATAAGATTCCATCATTCCTGTAACATGAACAACACCTGAAGGATTTTTGACACATCTTCCTGCTGCTGTGCTTTCCATGGTGGGATGTCAAGCCACTCCCCAGTCAGACCAAAATGGGTTTCCAGAGCCCATGTTCTCTTGGATCAGACTCCAGCAGCATTGCTGCTGAAGGAAGCAGACTGGACTACTTTCTTCTGGGAGGGAAATAAGAGCTGGGAATCCCAGTGCTCTCCCAGGAGTGTATAATGTGTAAAATAAAATAGATATGTTCACAATGTCATGTTACTGTGCAACCACATATTACAGAAGGTGGGGCATTTCTGGCTCTAGACAGCAGCAGTTCTACGTGCAGGTGATACTCAATGGGTATTTTTATTCAAGTCATGCCAAGATACATTTTCCTGTTCATTTTCTCTCCTTTTTTTTCTTTAAATTTCAATCAGGCAAACTTTTAAAAGCTGAATATATCCTAAGCAGCCTGATTAATGACAATGGAGCTACGGGTACGTATCGATTTCTTTTCCAATTTCTCACTTGCTGTTTTGATGGGATTTTTGATCCTAATTTTAACAGTTATACCAGCCTCAAATAAAGCCAAACCAACCCCAGTAATGACTCCTTACATCACACTTCACTTTCCTTCACCATTCTCTCCTCAAATGTGGAAGCATGACTTTGTTTTTGAAATTTCTGTAATTTATCCTTGTATATCTTCACTCGGGTGGAAAAATGCTCTGGATGGAGAAGTTTAACCTGTGGAGCAATTTCAAGCAAGTGGCTGATCTAGGAAACTAAGACAACTCTGTCACCTCAAAAATCCAGATTATTGGAGTAATGTTCATGCTCCAGATTCCCACTGATCTCACAGACTAAATTAATACTTTATTCTATATGTTTTATTTTCCTTTCTTCAGGGTTTCTTTAGTGGGTATATTCGGGTTTCTCTACAGCTGTGAAAATTGAGGAAGTTCAGGGTTCTGTTGGTTTGTTTTCCATAAGAAGCTGAGATCCTCATACAGAAAGGGTCTCCATGCAAAGAGGAGAATCCTGGCAGTTTGCTGGGATTCGGGTTACCCTTGGAGGCTTGGAATGACGGGAATATTTTTCATTCTCTGCCGAGTTTTCCCACTCTTTCTGCAGGAACCTGGCGATACGCTGAGGAGAGCGATCGGATTCTTGTTCAGGCAGTCTGCTTACAAATCAGGGGACAGATTCTGCAAAAGCTTGGTAAGGCTCTTGTCTAAAAGCTTCCACTCAAGGTTTCTCCCTGTTTTTTTTTTTCCTTAAAAATGTTGCACTGGGCACATATCAGAGTTTTGGCTTGTGGTGAGCACCCTATACCCTTAAAACAGCCACAGATGATGAGTTGCACACTCATCTCTTTGCAGTAAGGGCCTGGAGCCAGGTACCAAGCAAATACATTGCAGGAATTATCATTTTATTTCTAATCTCACCTGAAGCCAAGGAGCAATCTGAAATGTTCCCTTTTCCCCTGTGCCACTCCGTTTTTGCTAATGCTTGTCCCAAATTCACTGTTCTCAATTGATCACAGGGACATCCCAGCAATTTCCTCTCTCAAGACAGGAAAATCCCTCATTTTCAGCATGATGGGCTTTGGTGTTCAGGGTCTGGCACTTGAGGCAACAGCCTTCATTTTGTGCTTTTGGTTTGAAACACCAAATCTTCCATGACTGTGGAGCTGAAGTCTTTTCTGAGGATAAAATGGGTGTTTATGCACAGCCAGAAGCTAAAGGGGACCGATAAATGGTCAGTGTCACTGAAGCAAAACATGCCATGGTATGGTTTTCCCCTGTTCTGAGGACCTGAGGTGTGAAATAACCTATGGAAAGCCATCCTTGGCAGTCACCTGCTCAGTGCCTGTTGTCTGATTTATTTCAGGGATGTGGTATGAGGCAGCAGAGCTGATCTGGGCTTCAGTCGTGGGATACTTCAAACTTCCTCAGCCAGATAAAAAGGTAGCATTTCCTTTCCACTCTGCCAATCCAACAATCCCTCCAGCTTAGCTTTTGTTCCCTTCAGCAGCAGCGCTTCGATTGCACACCTCAGCCGGGGTTAACAGGCAGCACAAAGTCTGTATTCCGCGTTGTTTCCGCGTGCATGCACCGCCTGACCCACATCTTTTTTCCTGCAGGGGGATGAAAGCAATACTTCTCATTAAGCAGAACCACCTGAAGTGAACCATCCCCGAGGATGCCTCCAGCCCCTCCAACAAGGACAGACTAATTCCAGAGTGCAGCCACAGATTTTAGCTGTTTCTTAGGATTAGAACTGAATTTTTTTCCCCAAGCGCGTCTGTTTGCGGAACTGCTCTGCGCTGTCTGTGGTGGGGGATGGATTTCCCTGGCCCTGCAGGACCTGAACACCTCACACAGGCACTGTGCCTGTCCTTAACACCTTTGTGAGGCTGGGAAGCACTAATCTTCCCACTGGAGATGGAGCAGCAGTCGCTCCATGTGTCCGTAGCTAAACAGGAATGTGAGCCTAAGCCTGGCGAGTCCTCAGGTGATGCTTGGAGAGGGTTTGTAATTGGAGCCCAGCACAGGATATCCCACAAACCCAGACCTTGTCACCTCTCCTCTGCCTCGCCTTAAAGCTTGACCTCAAGCTCAGAGCATTTCTCTGTTCTCCATTTCAGTGGGAGCAGGGAATTCTGCAGTGAATTTTGGGAAAACATTCATTTACTTCCTGGTTTTCTTCATTATTTAGCCAGGCAGTCCCTTAGGTGACATCAAGTCTTCCAGATTACACTTCCTGCAAGTTGAAATTAATTAAACCATACCAAGATGACATCTCTGAATTTCATAGCCATGCTTCTCTTTGGAGCTTGTTTGTGTGTTTGTTTGCTTGTTTTTCTGCTATGTTCTACACAGAACCTACTTTATTCAGAGCAGTAAAATTGAAAATACGAGGAAATAAAACCCACTATGAAAATTTTGAATTTCTCTTTCAGGGAATTGCCACTTCCTTGGGTATTATGGCAGACATCTTTTCTTCCATGAATGAGCAGGATTATGCACGTTTTAAAACCAATGCTGACATTGACCTGGTGAGACTTGGTTTGGGGTTTGTGTGTGTGGATTCTTCAGGTGGTCTCAAATTCACCCACACATTTCCTCTCCTGTGCTGAGAGGGGCTGAAGAAACTTCCATTGCTCCCAGTGAAAAAGTTCCTTAGCACCTAGGTGGGAGAATGCCTGGCTTCAGGAAAAAGAACATATTAAAAGTATTTTATAGAGTGTGTGCATTTAGAATATTTATGGAGTCAAAAGTGACGTATCCATGGTAAACCTGAGCAAAAAGGGTCCTGCAGAAACAGACCTGGCTGTGATATGATTATCCCAGCCTACCAGGCCCCATATATTTGGAAATAAAATCCTTGAGTTGAGGTTTTCCCTCATGTTTGCTTTTTTTTTTTTCTATTTCACCAGAGCCTCCTGCGGGAGTTCAGCCATCGCCTGTTATCGGCTGCTGAGGCCTGCAAGCTGGCAGCAGCCTACAGCCAGTACACCCCCCTGTTCGTCCTCACGGCCGTGGTGAGTGGTACTCTTCCCTCTGCAAGTGGGATTTGTGCAGGGGAGGAGTCCAGCCCGCTGAATTTGGCTCTGACGTGGCTTTCAAGCAGCGCATCACACACGGCATCCTGCCTGAGTTGAGGGTTTGGTTGGTTATATGGGGTACACGCTGCTCTGAGCTGCAATCAGGAGCTAAGCAGAGGGGTGGGAAGCTGTCCACAGAGTGAGGATGGGCTTTCAAGCCCTGGGAATGCTGCTTCTCCTAGAACTACAGCTGTATTTCAGAGGAAAAAAAAAAGAGGAAGATTATTTCCTCCAGGAAGCACAGCAGCAGGCAATTTGAGCCGACCTTTGCTTCAAGTTGTGTAAGGGAAAGAAACATGGTTTTGATTCCTTCATTCCTCTTTGATCCCCTCCCAGAACATCCGTGGGATGTGTCTGCTGTCCTACAGTCACTCCAAGGACTGTCCCCCGGAAAAGAGAGAGTTCTACTTGTCCGAAGCCAAAGAATCCTTCGAGATCGGGCTCCTCACCAAGGGGGAGCACAGTGCCATCACCAGCAAGCAGGAGCTGCACAGCTTCATCAAAGCTGCCTTCTGCCTCGCCACCGTGCACCGATGGCTCTACGGAGAGAGCCGGGAGCTCCGCGAGGTCACTCAGCTGTGCAGGGAAGCCCTGGGAAAGCTGTACTCCTACAGCACCTTGTTTCCAGAGGAGGAACACAAAGGGATGCTTGCCAAGGAGATCATGTCTCTGATCGCGGCCGTGAAGAAGCGCCTGCGCGTGGGAAGCTTCCCGAATTCCGACGCCAGGTCTTACGTCCCAGACAGTTATAAAGGCTCGGTGCAAAAACCTGTCCTGCAAGGGGAGGCCAGCTTTGAGAATATCCTTGCCAAGCATTCCCAGCATCACCTGTCAGTGTGCCAAGTGTTCGAAAAAACTTGCAGAATTCGTAAAACCACGCCGGGACAAATCCAGGTGGGAGCTTGTATCACAACCTTAAGAACAGAGACCAGAACCGTGGACACTGTGTGTACTACTGAAGACACAGCTCACCAGAGGAGAGCTGCTGTGAAAATCCTGAACTCACCAACAGCAGGAAGCTGCTCAGAGGGTCTCAGTGGCTGGAGAAATCACGACATTGGCTCTGGTGTGATGAAAATTTCCTTCGAAGAAGAGATTGAGCCATTAGAAATGAAAATAAACAGTGAAAATGATGTTTTCAGCAGAGGGCAAAACAGGAGCCAAAGCACTGCTTCTGAGAGCTCTTGGTGCAAGCTGTCTAAATCCAGTTACTCTTCCAGCTGGGAGGAGCTCAGCTGTAACAGCAACAGAGAGTCTCCCAGGGACAGGGAGCAAGGGGAGAAGGGCTCGGTGGAGGAGCAGTGCTGCACCACAGAGTCTGATGGAAACGGTCAGGACACGCCCTTGTTGCCTCCCAGAGCCTGGCATCCCGCTCCTCGGGAGCCCCTCCGTGGCTGTGGGGGGTCTCCTCAGCATTCCTTAGAGGGATGTGCACCTCAGGCTGGGAGGATGGCAGAGAAGGAGCTGCAGGAGGGAAGACACCGTGGAAGAAGCCCTTCCAAAAAGAAAGCCAAGGGCTGGAACAATGAGTTTCCTTCCCTCTCCATCTCTTCCTCCGTTCCTGCAGGGCAGGAGGAGGAGAAGCCCTTTTCCTACGTGGAGCTGAGCTGCAGGACCAAGGACAGCAGCAGGGAGGGAGACGCTGGTCGCTTTGAGTCGGTCCGTCCAGGAGAACGTGCGGAAAGCACTGAGGATCTCTCGTTTGAGGCATCTCGTGGGGGCACTTCTGTGCCATCAACAAACATCGAGCCAAAACCGGGCGGTGACTCCTCTGTGCGTGACTGGATGAGGAAATCTGCCATGCTGGGGAACAGATCCCTCCAAGTGCCTCAGGTTGACACCCAGGCAGAAACAATAGATGACACTGAATTTGAGTTCGTCAGTGTTGGAGACTTAGTGAACAATTATCCTGCAGCATCGGCTCCAAAGCACGAAGCGACTCCCAGTGTTCCAACAGCTTTGCCCCCTCAGGGAAAGACACCCACAGCCAAGCACTTTGACTGTGCCACCACAGAGGAAGATGAAGAGAAGTCCCAGGACGTGGTGAGCAGCAAGAGACAATCCAGTTCGTCTCTGAGTTCGTGGATCAAATCAGCACAGATGCCCACGAGCTCCCCGGAAGGTTCCATCCCGAGGGGAAGTGGTTTTGCCTTCATGCCTGGGAGAGCGAAGGAAGAGATCCTGGCCGCTCGGTTTCTGAGGGATGATGATTACAAGCAGCTCCTGGCAGGGGTGGAGCACAATTGGCTTGTCCAGAGACTGATGCCTACTGGGATTTTTAGGACCAAAGAGCTTCACAAAACCTACTGTAAGTTCCCACACAACAGCGTGGGCCTTCACAGAGAACAGGCTTGACTCACATGTTTTAACACAATATTTTAGTCACATTTATTAGGATTTAATTTTTTTATTGCTTTCTTCCCCATTACTTAAGTTTAGATTCCACATGCCATCCCTGAAAAGTGTCTGTTTAAAATAATGATCATTAAGTTAATCATAAATAACAGCCAGCCCTCAGCACAGGCTCAGAGCAGTCCTGTGGATTTCTCCCTTTTAGCTGTGGTGTTTTCTTTTTTGTAGCTGCTCTTCTTCTGAAATACTCCAAGAAATCCGGGCTGTGGACAGGCCAGGAGACAGCCGTGTTCATCGGGGACTACCTGAACGTGGCCAAGGAAGGCAAGCAGAGGAGTGCCTTTTGGATACACTTCCTGCACCAGGAAGAAAGCCTGGGAAGGTATGGACCAAACAGATTCCCAAAACAAAACGTTTATCAGTGCTGCTTCTGTGTAAATGTGGATAAAAACTGTCTGGTAAGGTTTGCTGTAGCAAGAATATTTTGTGGCTTTCCCAAATGTGTTGGACATTTTGGCAATCTTTCCCACCACTCCATGTAATTCTACTTTTAGCTGCTTTACTGCTGTCTTCTAACAGCAATTGCAGAGTTCAGATCATTGCTAGAAGTAGCTTATGAATTATTATGGGTGGAGAGCAGTATTTTAATACCTCTGAGTCAGGTCTCCCTTCAGAGTCAAGAAGAGTTGAGTCAAAACATTACAGTGTTATGAAAGCCCCATCCCTGGATTTGATTGATAATTTTTCACCTCTAGGAGACAGAACTCGACCCAGTTTTAATCACAGCCATTTTAAATGCATCACCCACAGGAGGATTTACTTCTGAACAGCCCAGCTCTGCTTTGCAGTGATGTTTCTGTAGCACAGCACCCAGAACAAACACTTCTCCTGACACCTCTCCTTTTGTTCAGGTATGTTGGGAAGGAATATAAAGAAGAAAAAGGACTCCTCCATCATTTCAGTGACGTGGAGCGACAAATGACTGCCCAGTACTACGTGACAGAGTTCAACAAGAGGCTGTATGAGCAGAAGGTCCCTACCCAGATCTTTTATATCCCCTCTGCTGTACTCCTGGTAAGAAATCTCGTTAGCAATTCCAAGGACCTGATGGGGAAGGGTGTCTTGAGTCAGTTATAGCAGTGGTGAGGCTGTCTTGTTTCAGATACTGGAAGACAGAACTATAAAAGGGTGTGTGAGTGTGGAGCCCTACATCCTCGGGGAGTTTGTGAAGCTGTCCAACAACACCAAGGTAGTGAAGAACGAGTACAAAGCCACGGAGTACGGTCTGGCTTATGGCCACTTCTCCTACGAGTTCTCCAACGGAACCGACGTCGTCGTCGACCTTCAAGGTGTGTATGGCACTGAAGTTTGTGCCTTTCACGCTCACCTTTTAGCCCACAGGCATCTTTGGGGTATTCATGTCATTAAAATTCATTATGTGTCTCATAGGGTTCTGCTTTTGCTGGAAACTGGGAAGCACTGAGGTGACACAGACAGAGCGAGGGCGGTGCCAGGCAGAGAGTCCTGAGTGTGGTAATACAAAGGCTGTGGTGTTTGATATCAAGATGTGCCATTTCTTCCACAGGTTGGGTGACAGGTAACGGGAAAGGCCTCATCTACCTCACAGACCCCCAGATCCATTCCCTCAACAGCAAAGACGTCTCACGCTCCAACTTTGGGAAGAAAGGAATTTACTACTTTTTTAACGATCAACACGTGGAGTGCAACGAGATCTGTCGCTGCCTGTCTTTGACAAGGCCCTCGGTGGAGCTGCTGGCCTAGACTGGCCCAGGTCAGTCCACAGAGTGACCCATGAGCCGGACACTGCTTTACCCTACACATCTTTGGGAGCAGGCTGTCTGAAAAGCTGCCTTCATTTCCCATTCTCCTCTTCACCCCCAATGTCCCGCTGCCCCCGAGCGCAAAGGCTGGGATCGTTTCTTTGGGGAAGATTTTCTCATGAGAAAAGGAACACAGCATCAAAGTTCCACAAAAAGATGGGTCCCCAACAGACGTGGCTTTAACAAAACCATCCCCTTTTGTTTCTGCAGCCAGCAGAGATTTTTAGGCTTTTGTCCCCGCGTTTTAGCGGTGCTATTGTTTTCTAGGTGATGTTTGTGCCGAGTTGTTTGGAAAGATGCCCTATCCCTGGGCCAACTGATTAGAACTAGGTGTAAAGAGGGAGAAGGAGGAGAGAAAAAAAAATTAAATCTCTTTATTATGGTGCATAAACCTTCAGTCTTGGGGAGCTGCGCAGCTGCGCGGGGAGAAAAATGCATTCAAAAATATAATGCCAGTGTGAATAATCCTTTCCCGAGCGCTGCTCGCAGACTGCTCCAGCTTTGTCAGGTGAACTTGAACCGGGCCATCAGATTTGCGGCCGTTCCCATTGCACACTGTCTGTCACCCCGGGGCATTCACCATCTTGCCTGTTGTTAAGAGCCCGCGAACAATCCATCATTGAGCTGGGCAGTCGCCGGCTCACACAACAGTGAAATCGGCATGTGACGGGACACTCGGCCCCAGTGTCTCGCAGATTAAAGTGATACATGAAAACTCACGTGTTACCGGGAAGATTAAGCCCGTTATCTTGTTGTGCAGCCAATAAAGGCCGGCCTTGTCCTCGGCAGTGGGGAAATGCTGCCTTTAACTAAGTGACAAACGCCGCGCTCGCATAGCTCCGTGCTCCGGCCAGGCTCCGCGGGGCAAACAAAGCTAGTTAGCAAGATCCCGGGAATTAATGGGCAGCAGGGATGCTGTGTTAAAGCTTCTCTGCAGAAGCTTTCCCTGCTCTGTAGAGACAATTAAAACCAAAACAAAACCTCCCGGGACAATCTCTGCACAACAAAGTGTCCTAACAGCAGCCGGCCCCGCCGTGTCTGCTCCAGCAGCAAACGCAGTTTTGGGACCCCTGGCCAGTCATGCCTTTTCCAGCTCCTTCCTGCTCAAAGGAAGGAAAAGAAAATGTATTTGGATGTGCTTCTGAATAAATCCACGCCTGTGAAATTTTAATATTTTGCTTTCTTCCTAATATTTCTGTCTAGCAGCTCATTTCTTATATTGGTTTTAGGAGATATTTTGCCATCATAGTTACAGCTACTCACAGGTAAAAGTAAAGGGTCAAGGATCAGCTTGTCCAGTTCCCTGTCGAAACAGACATGGAATCATATTCTACTGGTCTTATTCTTTACAGGATTGGGCACCATTTCAGATGTATCAGGCACTCTGTCTTCATCCAGGGCTTGGATACTGGGAATCGTGGATTTATGACCTCATTGCCTGAAGAGCTGGGCTGCACACATGGCCCCAAACACACAGAGCTTCAATGACTGGTTCACATTTGTGGTACAAATAGGGGATTATTGAGGAAATAAATAATTGACTCTGACGGTGGAGAATTTAATATTTTGGTTGTATAAATTTCATCTTTGAGCTACCGACAAAAATTTGCTGTTATTTCCTCTGGTTTCAGAATAAAGTAATTTGAACTAACTGAGACTTAGGGAATACTTTTTCCTTTTTTTGTTAGACTTTGGAAGTTTTTATTGGAGAGTCAGTGGTTTGTATTAAGTAACTTGCTACCAAGGTGCTTTTGGGGCTCGATTAATTGTAACACACTCCAAATTCCAACCTAAGTACTCTGTATAACCATTGAGGGCCAGTCTCTACAAAACGGGTGGAACTGGGTCGTGCTGGGACATTGAAATGTGAACTGTAGGGACATCAAGCTTGTGGAAACATGAAACATTTTCTCCTCTCACCTAAACTCCAGGACCTGAGGTTACACCCTGTGTAAGTGCTGCTGTAAGTCAGGCACGAAACCGGCCTGCTCGTGACAAAGTGGTGACACACTTTGCTGTCCTTCAGGGAAGGTATTTGCCTAAAGAGGTTTTTCCTCCTTCCCTTCCTGCAGGTATCCAGGTGAAAGGCAGAGTTTTGTTGGCTGTGTCGTGCCTGTGCATCCGAGTTAGTAAATTTGATATCCAGGGAACAAGCTGATGCAACCGAAGCCTGCGAACAACAGGTAGAATGATTTTCTCACTCATTTGCCAGTAACTAATGACTCTGTGGAGCACTTCAGGGAATTTCTCTTAGAAAAGATGCAGTGGAAAGGGAGCCCCTGAGTCATCCCAACAATACAGGGCTGAGCCAGGCTTGCCTCCCTCCCTCTCCCTCCGAGCCACAGCGTTCCGGGCCATTCCGGCTGGCGGAGAGCGGGTATGGGGTGACCCCTCCAGCTGTGAGGCAGCCCCTGCACGCGAGGCAGCACGGCCTCGCTGCCATAAACCCGGCATCAGCTGCCCCCAGAGCCCAGCTGCTGGATTTAGGCACAGCTCCTTCAGCAGAGACAGCTATTCATGGGTACTGGGGGGAAAGCCTCACTCCAGCCAGCGCAGAACCACAGCCTGTGCTGCCCGATCTCTTCTGCTTGGAAGAACACAGCAGCAGCAGCCGCAGCCTCCTCGGCATTCCTTCCTACTGGTCAGAACCGGGATATTTGCAGCGAGGTGTTGGTCCCTGCTGCTGTCCCCTGCTGCCTTGAGGGAAGCCCCGGCACACGGGTGCCTCCCCCAGCTCCGCGGGGAAGCTGGCGGCAGCGTGCTGCTCTCACCCCTCTCCAGCAGTGACACACGCCACCCTCCTTTCTTCCACTCGGATGAAATCATCTCCCCTCTCCCCTGGCAGAGCGGGAGCAGATGGGGCTCTTGGCCTCCGCAGCCGCCCGCTGCCTCAGCTCGTGTGAGCCCGCCGTGCCTCCCGCCCCCGCAGCCTGCCCACTGCCCCCTCCAAACAGAACTTAATCCCATTCCCTAATCCCAAACTTCTCTGCCAAGCTGTTCTTAAGGCAGAGTGTATCTTCCATCAAAAGATACCGAGTTACAAACGATTTGTTTAATGCTGGACGCTGCCGCAGGACCGGAGCATCGGCAGCCCCGAGCCGGGTGCACAGGTCCGTAGAGGCAGCTCCAGCATCCCGGGGGGTTCCCGGGCGGCACAGGCAGCGCCCAGGGCAGCAGGATGAGGGCAGGATCCCCCCGGCAGGCAGCAGGTGCCTTTCCTCCCTCGGTAACAGCCCGGCGCAGCCCAAACCGCCGTGCCGGCTACCGGGGCTGCCGTCCCCTCCGAGCAGGACATCACGTTAATAGAGGTTGATTTGCAAACGGCGTCGCCCCCCCGCCCCAGTGCCCCCCTTTGCCTGACTCCCGCTTTTCTGCTCAATGGCACAGATGCTGCTTTGTGCTGCCCAGGACCAGGCAGCTATTAGCAGCAAATCCAGCGAGGGAAATTAATGAAGGCGACTACTAATAAAAGACAGCTCAGGACAGCCCGACCAACTTGCTCCGAGCGGTAATTAACTTTTTTTAAAACTCATGAAGGTAAATATGCCGTCAGCTTTGGGCTGGTCTCTGTGCTTTTTAATAAAAGGAGGAGGAGGGGAGGCGAGGGAAGGGGATGGCTGCGTGTCACAGCCGCCCCAGCACCATCCCTGTTCCCTCCTGGCTGCTGCAAAGTGACCCTCCAAGGATGGGGGTTTTTTTCTCCAATCAGTTTTTAGAGGCTTGATTTTAAATCTGGCAGGAGTTCTGCCTCTCCTTAATCTGAATTCGGTACGAGAGGTCACGGGGATGGGCAGGCTGCCAGAATTTTGCTGGACCTGCACAGCTGTTGCAGAATTGTAGATGGAAGGCAGGATATCCTTATATCCTTATATCCTTACACTGGCAGCTTGTCAGAGCAAAAGAGTCCGCCTTAGACCGTGAAACACAAGATTTTGCCTTGTAGTAAGACAACAACCTACATCAGGTTACAAAAAAGATCCTGCTGGGATTTCTGTTTGTGCCAGGGGATTGACAGTATAATAGGTAACTGAGATCCTTTTTGCCCGTGGGGAATTGGGGCCACATGGGCCAAATCCACACATAATACAGGACCAGGGGAAGCCCAACCTGGGGCACCTGAGTAAGGCTTTAGGAAAACTGGGTTTCAAATGCTCCAGCCAGCTGAGAGCCGTGTCAGGAGGGTTCTTTAACGGTGGCACTACGGGGACAGATTTATGCCTGCCGTGAAAGGCAGCGTGCGGCAGCCCTTGGGGTGCTGGTTTGGCTCCTCGTGGCCATTCTTATGCCAAGGAGGGCTGTAAAACCCCCTGGGGGCCTTGGAGCTGCCCCTCCAGCCCTGCCGGCGTGGAGGAGCTTTTATGCCAAAATACAATACACAGAAGGATCATAAACACGTGTTCTGGGGCAAGGGGCTGCCATGGAAACCACCCCCAGGTTCCTCACATCATCCAAAGAGGTGTTTGCCCATCTTGCATCTCCTGATCCACTTCCAGGTTGGCTGCAGTTGGCTCTGGGGACTTCCCATCACCTCCAAAAATCAGTCTTCTGAGAGAAAAGAGGGAAATAAATGAAAAAATAGAAAGGGAGGAGAGGAATACACTCAAATTGAGGGGGAAGAAAGGGAAATAAACGCTTTTGGCCACATTCAAATGAAAGATCGGGATGAGGGTGATGGGGTTAGGTGACAAATCCAACCTCTCCAACTCAGCCTTTGCCAGCATGGTCCTGCCTCCCCCTCCCAGCCTTGCCCCCCTCAGGCCCAGCTCCTCCGAGGGCATCTCCAACCAAGCCCAGCCTCCCCCAGGGAGCAGGGAAGGTTTGGCTGGCATGGCTCCCACCCCAAACCCCTCTCCAAACCCCTCCTCCATCCTCCGGCGCGCCGTGTGCTTTTTCCCACGGTGGTTCCCAGTAGGATGGTGACGCTCCTGCCAACAGGGTCTGTACCTGGGATGGAGGGAAATCCCTCCAGGATGATGCACCTGGCAAGGAGCAGCGTCCCTCCCTGAGGATGCCTGGGGGGAGCATCCTGGTGCTGAGCCACCCGGGATGTCCCTCCTGTTCCTGCACGGCTCCGGCACCGAGAGAGGAGTGCATCCCATCCATGCCGGCCTTTTGAAGAGCCGAAGGCACCTACTCCAGTGCCTCTTAAAAGAGGGAGAGAAACCAGGCAGGACAATGAGGCCCGACCAGAAAAGACGGAGAGGGCGCTCGGCTTCTTTTGGCATTCCTGGAGTTTAATCATTAAAAGGGGTCGTTAAAAAGCGAGTGAGAGTGAAAGAGCCGCTCCCGACGGGCTACCCCACACACCGCCAGCGCCGTGAAAGGCTCCCTCTTGTTTTGTTCCTCCTGGCCCGTGGCAGATTTGGGGGGACACAGCTTCATCTTGCTGGCCACATCAAAGCAGTGATTATGCAAATGCTCCCACTTTTTTTTTTTTAGGGAATTATTTATCACACAATAACCCCCCTGCCAGGGGGGGAAACAATAGATCAGGCTAGATAGCACTGCTCGCCCGAGGCTGCGGGGCCGGGGGGACCCCCGCGCGGTTTATTGGCCTAACCTAATTTCACTAATTCTCTTTTCACACATTTTGGGCTTTTTTTTTTCCCTTTCTTCCCCCCCTTCCTTTCGCGGACGTCGCTCCGAGGGCCGGGTTTCACGCTCCCAGGATCCGGAGGGCACCGGGCGGGATTCGCGTGCTGAGCGTTTTATTTAATTAATACACTCAGGCGCCTCTGCTGGTTTTTAATGATTTCCAGGTGTTTGTACCCAGAAGTCACAAAGTGCTCCCGGGAGCACGGGGACGATGATTGAAGGGCTTGGGCGGCCTCCAGCATCCCCCTCCGTGGTGACATCCCTGGCTGTGTGCTGTGCACCCTGAACCAAACCCCCTGGAATCGCCCACGAGTTGGAATTCATCTGACCCTCACAGAGAGGAAATTCTTCCTCTTTTAACCCATGCATTTTTTCCTCAATTACATTTATTTCCTATGGCCTTCTCTGTGAAATCCATTGGTCTGAAGTGTGGTAACTTCATCCATCCATCCATCCATCCATCCATCCATCCATCCATCCATCCATCCATCCCCTTCTGCACTGAGAGCCAAAGGTAAATGATCAGTAAACTTCCACTGAACTTCCCTCTCTCTCTCTCTCTCTCTCTCTCTGTTTAATGCTGTTTCCCAAAGAAACTGTTGCCCACGGACCCAGTGACATCAGGTCCCACCAGACCTCGGTTTCACCGGAGACAAGGACAGGCCCAATCCCGTAATTCCCGGTCGCTGGCACGTAAAGCAGAAAAAGCAGCAACCCCAACGTTACGAAAATTAGAGCTTTTTATTTATATTTTATCACAAGGACAATCCCTTTGCTCTTCAGCTGTAAATACATACTAGAATAAACTCTGTAAATTATACAAAAAAATACATATTTTCCATGAAATCTGTCTTTATAATAAATAAATGTGAACACGTGTGTGGCTGATCGCTGTAATGTTCCGTGTCTGTTGAGGTTTTCAGTCTGTTGATTTATTTTTAATCTCCTGAAAGAAGGGGGGAGTTCCTTGTCCCCTAAAGGTCGAAATAAATAATGTATGAGGAGATCCTTCCCCATTCCCCCCCTCCCGATTTTTTTTTTCCCTTTTGATAGAGAGTTCAGCCTAAATTTCCACGCTTGCATTCAGCCCTCACAAAGCCTACAAATTATACAATGACTTCTAACCTGGACCCCTAACAAAACAATTTACTTTTTTTTTTTTTCCTCCCTTTGCCCCCCCCCTCCCGCCTATAAATCATAAGGGACAGATGGCAAAGAGGGGAGCGGGGAAAGGGGGGGACACACACACAAAAGCCCCGCGGTGACAGATCTGGGAAAACTGGGCAAAGTGCACATCGGAGAGAGAGAGAGAGAGAGAGAAAGAGAGAGAGACGGAAAGTTTGGTTTGGCAGGTGCCGTTCCCACAGCCCGCCCTGCCCTGGGAAGCGGGCAGATGCCGCCGCCGCAGCCCCGGGGGGAGCCTCGGGAGCGCCGGGCCGGGCTAGAGGCAGCG
>VZTH01010137.1:62046-128802 GCA_013397815.1 Aleadryas rufinucha
TGGAGCGTGCCGCTAATTTATTAATGAATGGGGAGGGGGGGGCGCGAGGCGCAGGCGGCCAATCCCCGCGCCCCGCGCGCCACGCGCGCGCCCGGGGCCGGCTCCCTTTCAGCCGCTTCATTTACGGGCCGGGCAAGGAAAGGGAGGGAGAGAGGGAGGGATGGGGAGGGGGCTCCCCTTCAACCCCTCTCATTCCCCGGAGGGTTTCGCCTTCTGGGGAGACTTGGTGCCGGGGTAAAGGTGCGTGGTTTCGTACATGGCTTGCTGGGGAGATGCTGCGGGCACGGAGCTGCTCCGTTTGCATCAGGGCAAACCCGAAGTGGGGGAAAGCCCCGTGCTCCGGGCAGCTCAGCGCTGTCAAATACAACTCACAGGCACAACACAGGCTGGAGGAGACTTTCTAAGAAAAACCCCAAAACACCGACTTGTCAGTGCACCAGGAAAACCTTCATCCCTTTCACCACTCTTCTCTTCCAGCCCTCCCTCAGGGCGGAAAGCCCCAGGGAATGGCAGAGCCTGGTGACATGCCCGTGGGGTTGGAAGGCTGGCTCTGCTCCACAGACCCCTTGGGGACACCTTCCACTATCCCAGGTTGCTCAAAGCCCTGTCCAACCTGGCCCTGGAAACTTCCAGGGATGGGGCAGCCACAGCTTCTCTGGGCAGCCTGTGCCAGGGCCTCCCCATCCTCACGGGGAAGAATTTTTTCCAATATCCCATCTAACCGTGCCCTCTGTCAGTGTGAAGCCATCCCCTCTTGTCCTGTCACTCCAAGCCCTTGTCAAAGAAATGACAGTAAAAACATACAAAACTGAAACCTCAGTGCACTCTCCTCTCCATATGGAGACACCATCACTTTGGGAGAGTTGGGCTTTGAAACAGAATTTTATTTGCAAACACTAGAAAAGCCCAAAATAGATGAAAGAGCTGAAACCTCTGCAGAAGTCGTGCTCAGCAGACCACAAACTCACACCCCAATCAGTCCCTCGCTCTTGCTGCCCTCTGAGTTTGTGGCCTTTGGGAGCAATCGAGGCCGGGCGGGAGCCTCAGTCAGTATCTCTGTGACTCTATGAAACGTTGTGACACTCCCCTCGCCTCCTTGTGAAAAACGGGAGACCCACTGGTCCCATGGGCATCCCGGGAGAGTGACACAAAAGGACTTCATTTCTTTTTCAGCACCTTGAGGCACAAAGCAGAGTACACCTGTGATAGGGCCAGCCCATCCCTCTGTCACCACGCTGCTTGCCGAGATTTCTGTCCTTCCAGTGCTGATGGAAAGTGACGGGGAGGTGAGGCAGAGGTGGTGCTGTGGGTGCATAACCCATTGTGGTGCCTTTCCGGGGTTCAGCCCAGTTCCTGCTGCCAGCCCCTGCCACGCAGCGTTTTTTCTGTAAGGTTGAGCCCAAGGTGACCGAGGACAGGTCGGTCACCAAGTCCTCCCAGCTCTCGACAGGCGCCTGTGTGGTCTGTGGGCAGAGCAAGGGCCGAGCTGCTCGGCCGAGAGCGGTGAGGAGAGGACGTGGCGGGGGGAGAGGGAGTGGGATCGGGAGCAGGAATGCTGCTGCCGCCGCTGCCCACCGCCTGAACTGTCCTCCAAGGGTCAAACTGTTCAACTTCAGCCCCTTTGCCAGACTCAATCCTACTTTAGGGGAACAAAAGCCCAAAGTAGGCAACGATCAAGAAATGGGAGCACAATGATTTAAGCTTATCACACACAGTCCAGAAATAAAGGACGCTGAGCTCGTGTGGGGGAGAGGGGGAGACCTTCAGAAGGGCTTTGTTTGCTGTAAGAAGATTGAACTCTGAGGCGACCCGATAGCCCTAAAAGTTTAGGGTCTGTGTTGCTGAGAGACCTCTGGGCTCAGCCCATCCACACGTCGACCTCACAAGTTGAGAGCCGGCGTTAATGGCCAGCCTGCCTCAGGTGAAGAGGGGCACGACATCCCGGGAAATGTGGGGACAAAGCTGTGGGGACAGGGTGGCCTGACCCCTCCCAGCTCTGCCTCCCTCACACCCAGAAGCCTGCGGTGTGCTAAGGGTTCAGGGTTCAGGGTCCCAGGGCTGCCCACGCACACCAGGACGCCCTGAATCCTGTGGTGCCCAGCCTTGGGCAGCACCTACAAACCCCGAGAGTGGGGTGGTTCTGCTCCTAAATGGGGTCTGAGAGTATGTCCCCACGCAGCAGAGCACTGGGGTGCCCTGCAGAGGGGAGAAATCAAAAGTACTGCGGTGTGTGTCCCTCACATCCTGATCCAGGTCCTTCCCGAACACCCCGTGCGCACCACAGTGAAAAGTGCCGCAGGGAGGGACAGGGTGAGAACCAGCCCCCCAACTCCCGAGCTATATGAGCACATTTGGGGTTTGCTCTGGGATCAAGGCGAGGAGGGGTCCCCCCATAAGCGCTGTCCCGGCATCCTTCCCTGGCTCCCCCCAGCCCAGCCCTCGTCGGGGGCCGATTGTTCCCGGCGGATTTGCATGGCAGGTGCAGGCCTGCGGAGCGATTTTGCAGTCCTGGGCACCCCCCCCCTCACCAAGAGGGTTTGCCTCCCCCCCCTTGTGAAAAAAGGCCGCCGGTGCCCTCCTTTCCCATGAAGAAGAGAAGAAGCTTGAGGATCGCGTGAACACGCTTCAGTTTTCTTATTCTTTTCTATAGATGTGGGGAAAAGAACAGCCGATTGTGTGAAAAACCCAGTGCCTGCAAAAAGGGACATTGGCCATCCAGGCGAAGGTGCGCGAGGGAGAGCACTAATCGCTGAACCAGGAGACAAATACGATTACCAGCTCCGAGCCTTGAGTCAGAAAGTCTCATAGACTTTAAGATGTTAATCCCCAACATAATCCTTCCTTTGGCGTGTAGGAATAGTGCAGCCACAAGAGTTGTTTTGTTATTTATATTGGCGTTTAATAAAACTCAGCCAGTGGTGAATGGGCTGCCCACTCTCCAATGGTAATTAATTCCCTATTTCAGTGACCCAATTGTGCTGGGATAGAGCAGTGGGACAGTCCCACTGCCCCAACCCGCCTTTGTGCAGCTACACGGCTCTCGTGCTTCAACAGCTATGGAAACTCATTCTTTTGATGTCATTCAATGAGTTTTCCTTGGGCATCTTCTAAACTTCAAGGACCCTTTTCTTTCTTGAACGCCTGAAAAGCAGGACTAGCTTGACCACCTCTGTAGAATTTAATGATTTGGTGAAAAGGGCCTTTTTTGGGGGGGTTTGTGTAAGGAAAAAGAGAAAGAAAATTTGGCAGGCTGGCTATCAAATAGGGGGATATCCAAACTGGGGTGTGCCCAACTCACTCGGCTCCTAATTTATACAAATCTTAAAAGCCACTTTTCCTTCCTCAAAATACTTGGGGGCTTCTCTTAGTCAAGGCATTTCTAGAAGGGATTTGCCAGTGAGCAATAACTCTGTTTTACAGAGATGAGTAAAGACACAAATGGTGTTTCAAGAAGGAATTTCCATCCAGAAAAGGGAAAAACACCTGGATGTTTTTGCCCAGAAGGGGAAAAATACCAGATACCTGGAATAAGTTATTGGTAGAAAGTGTGTCTGCAGGTTTGTACTTTAGGAGTGTGTGGTGAGGTGGCTGAAAGGGAACACGTGAAGAACATGGAGTTATCCTGCAGAGCCGCCCTGGTCCAGGCAGCCTCTTCTATGTCTTTATACTTCCAAAAAAAAAAACCCCTTCGCAAGTCACAAACAATTCAGGATTCAACTAAGAAAACACAGAGTGAACCATATGGCCGGGGTGGCTCGAGTTGGCTGCATTTTCCCTCAGACAAAGAAGGGATTGAGAGTTGAAGGAAAGGAGAAAAAAACCCAACTTTCCGGCTGATGAAGCTGTTGTCTGGAGGCAATGATCCCAAATCTCAAGGCTTTATTCCAGGCTCCGACTGAGACGTGATATGTCATATGATTAGCATCTTTCATATTTACAAGAGTAGTGCGGGCTGCCAGTCTTTAGAGAAAGGCGAGAGAAAGAAGGGGCATATGCTGAAATGGATTTAGCATTTGAAAGAGAGAAAAGAGAGCGGATAAATACACTTAAACGAGGATTTAGTTTTACTCCCGTCGAGTTCTAATGGCTTGTTGATTGAGATTTTAGGGAGCCGGGACAGAGGTGTCAGCAGTAATTTAAAGGCGCTATTCAGCCCTCCCCCGGCGGAAGGAGCCGGCGCTGCCCCCTCAGGGCGGAGCGGTGCTGCGGCCGCAGTGGCGGGCTGGCGGGAGGGGCGCATCACCGCCACGGCGGCTCCCTCCGCCGCGCGCGCGGCGCCATCTGGCGGCGGAGGGACCCGCGGGGGACTGGGACACCCGGGATCAGGAGAATTGGGAAGCAAAATTGGGAAGTCCCGGTGCATCTGGCACCTGTCAGAAGGGACACCACTGCAGCACTGCTCACAAGCGCCGTCCAGCCTGGCCTTGAACACTTACAGGCACGGGGCAGCCACAGCTCCTCTGGGCAACTTGTGCCAGTGCCTCACTACCCTCACTGCAAAGAATTTATCCCTAATATCGAGCTAAACCTGTCCTTTGGCATTTGAAGTCATTGCCCCTTGTCCTGTCACTCCATGCCCTTGTGACAAGTCGCTCTCCAGCTCTCTTGGAGCTCTCTTTAATTGTTTCAGCCAAGCTCCTTCCTGGACGTGACCTACCTGTCAATACGGAAGGTGACAGAACTGTTCTAAAATACGATGTTGTTTAATCTGAACAACAATGAAATACCACTAAAACAATTAGCTGCATTGTGAGCATAAAAGACTCTCACTTCTCAAGCAGCTAAAGTCACTCTATTTGTGACTATCAACCAAATAAAGTCACTTTATTCATTTTGAGTCACATAAACACAAGTATCAGTGCTCTTCAAACAGAAGTATCAGCGCACTGAGATCCAAACAAAAATATCCCACGTTAAATAAATATTAGAATAGCAATAGCTCTGGTAATTTTTACAGACAAGCAATTAATATTTTGTTCATAAAATCAACACATATTTTATTTTTCCTTTTTCTTACTGCATTGTTCTTCCTCCCAATTCTCCAGGTAAGACTTGAGGATGTCGTTTAGCTGCTGCTCACACTGGCTTGCGTGTTGTAATCCATTTTCCCATCCTAAAAGCAGCAATAAACAGGATAATTACATCTCTCTTTCCAGCATCCAGCATGGAATCAGCCCCTGGCAATGCCAACATCTATTTCCCCAAGAGGACCGACTGGCTGTGATATTTCTGCTTGGAAAATGGTTCTTTGGAATTCAGTCACTAACAAGATGCTTTCCTTGATGTCAGCCAAGCAGGTAAAATCCCTTTATTGGATAAAAAGAGTTTGCAGGTAAAACTGCAAACATGCAACTTGCGCATTCCTGCATTTTCTTGAGATATATTAGATATTCTAAGTAATATTAAAAACTAAGAGTTTATATGTAATGAATATAGTGGTTGCTCTAGTGTACATACCATATATTTATATATTATTACATGTTGTATATAAACACTTAAAGGTGTATTATACATGGTCTAATTAAAGAAAATGAGTTTTTTTTCTTTCTTAAAGAAAAGAAAAATCAAAAANCTTAAAAGCCACTTTTCCTTCCTCAAAATACTTGGGGGCTTCTCTTAGTCAAGGCATTTCTAGAAGGGATTTGCCAGTGAGCAATAACTCTGTTTTACAGAGATGAGTAAAGACACAAATGGTGTTTCAAGAAGGAATTTCCATCCAGAAAAGGGAAAAACACCTGGATGTTTTTGCCCAGAAGGGGAAAAATACCAGATACCTGGAATAAGTTATTGGTAGAAAGTGTGTCTGCAGGTTTGTACTTTTGGACTGTGTGGTGAGGTGGCTGAAAGGGAACACGTGAAGAACATGGAGTTATCCTGCAGAGCCGCCCTGGTCCAGGCAGCCTCTTCTATGTCCTTTATACTTCCAAAAAAAAAACCCCTTCGCAAGTCACAAACAATTCAGGATTCAACTAAGAAAACACAGAGTGAACCATATGGCCGGGGTGGCTCGAGTTGGCTGCATTTTCCCTCAGACAAAGAAGGGATTGAGAGTTGAAGGAAAGGAGAAAAAAACCCAACTTTCCGGCTGATGAAGCTGTTGTCTGGAGGCAATGATCCCAAATCTCAAGGCTTTATTCCAGGCTCCGACTGAGACGTGATATGTCATATGATTAGCATCTTTCATATTTACAAGAGTAGTGCGGGCTGCCAGTCTTTAGAGAAAGGCGAGAGAAAGAAGGGGCATATGCTGAAATGGATTTAGCATTTGAAAGAGAGAAAAGAGAGCGGATAAATACACTTAAACGAGGATTTAGTTTTACTCCCGTCGAGTTCTAATGGCTTGTTGATTGAGATTTTAGGGAGCCGGGACAGAGGTGTCAGCAGTAATTTAAAGGCGCTATTCAGCCCTCCCCCGGCGGAAGGAGCCGGCGCTGCCCCCTCAGGGCGGAGCGGTGCTGCGGCCGCAGTGGCGGGCTGGCGGGAGGGGCGCATCACCGCCACGGCGGCTCCCTCCGCCGCGCGCGCGGCGCCATCTGGCGGCGGAGGGACCCGCGGGGGACTGGGACACCCGGGATCAGGAGAATTGGGAAGCAAAATTGGGAAGTCCCGGTGCATCTGGCACCTGTCAGAAGGGACACCACTGCAGCACTGCTCACAAGCGCCGTCCAGCCTGGCCTTGAACACTTACAGGCACGGGGCAGCCACAGCTCCTCTGGGCAACTTGTGCCAGTGCCTCACTACCCTCACTGCAAAGAATTTATCCCTAATATCGAGCTAAACCTGTCCTTTGGCATTTGAAGTCATTGCCCCTTGTCCTGTCACTCCATGCCCTTGTGACAAGTCGCTCTCCAGCTCTCTTGGAGCTCTCTTTAATTGTTTNTCTTCTTCCTCCCAATTCTCCAGGTAAGACTTGAGGATGTCGTTTAGCTGCTGCTCGCACTGGCTTGCATGTTGTAATCCATTTTCCCATCCTAAAAGCAGCAATAAACAGGATAATTACATCTCTCTTTCCAGCATCCAGCATGGAATCAGCCCCTGGCAATGCCAACATCTATTTCCCCAAGAGGACCGACTGGCTGTGATATTTCTGCTTGGAAAATGGTTCTTTGGAATTCAGTCACTAACAAGATGCTTTCCTTGATGTCAGCCAAGCAGGTAAAATCCCTTTATTGGATAAAAAGAGTTTGCAGGTAAAACTGCAAACATGCAACTTGCGCATTCCTGCATTTTCTTGAGATATATTAGATATTCTAAGTAATATTAAAAACTAAGAGTTTATATGTAATGAATATAGTGGTTGCTCTAGTGTACATACCATATATTTATATATTATTACATGTTGTATATAAACACTTAAAGGTGTATTATACATGGTCTAATTAAAGAAAATGAGTTTTTTTTCTTTCTTAAAGAAAAGAAAAATCAAAAAAGATTTCGAAAACCCCAGAGAAGAGACTATTACCTTTGCAGTGGTGAATCACTCTTCCCCACAGCTTGTTCCTGCTCAGGCAGGCCAGACTTCCCACAATCAGCAGGTGTCTCTTTGCCCTCGTTAGTGCCACGTTCATCCTCTTCTCCGAGTCGATGAACCCGAAGTGCCTCGTCCTGACACAGGACAGGACGATGATTTCCCTCTCGGCGCCTTGGAACGCATCCACCGTGGACACCTGGACAGGCTTGACTTCAAAAGCCTCGGAGTAAACCCCACTGAGCAAATTCTGAATCTGTGGGCAAAGAAACAGGGAAGGGGATGAGTTTGGCTACTCAGTGTACATTTCAGAAAACGGCTTTATTGGTTTTTATTATTGATTTATTATACAAACCTTATACATCTGTGATTTATAAAGGGTAATCACACCAATAGCAGCTCCTTCTATTCCACTTGCAATCAGAGACTGGATGAGCTTGACTGTAAAATGAGCTTCTGCCATGTTATAAAAGCTGTTGTCTCTTTCAATCTGGAAAGGGGGGAAAAAGATTCCCAAATTAGTTCTCACCAACAACGTAAAAAGACACGGAATGGAGGAAAAACTACAACATTGACTTTTTATGTGAGAAGTACATATAAGAAGTGTTGAGGAACTTACTTGCTCCATGCCATGAACGCTATAAAAGCACAGTGTTGGCAGCCATTCCAGCAAAGGAGTCCTGTCCTCCTCAGAAATCCCATCCATGAGGTTCCCTCCGTAGAACAGCTCGTTGGCGATGGCACTGAGGGCAGGGTGACAGCGGTACTGCGTCCGGAGGAGTATTGGGTTATGTCCCTAAGGAATGAGGATAGAGAAATTAGGACTGGGAAGTGTTCATGTGGATGGAGCTTGGAGCAACCTGGTCTAGTGGAAGGTGTCCCTGTCTGTGGCAGGGGGTTGGATTAGGTGACCTTTGAGGTCCCTTCCAATTCAAGCCATTCTGTGATTTTATGAGATTTTGCAGTGCTGAAACACTGATCCTCTGTCAGCTGAACCAGAACTCCCCTAGTGACTTCAGTGGCCCTACAATTCCACTCTCCACCTTTTCCAAAGGTGTGTTTAGCAGCACCTACCATTAAGCAGAGCCGGTCAAAGAGAGTCTGCTCCAATCCCTGCTCATGAACACTCTCAGACCCTTGAATAGTTGGTGGCAGTTGCTTGGGGTCTCCAACAAGGACAAGCTTTTCACACTGAAACCTAAATAAGAATGTGAAAAAAAAAACAAGGGGAAAAAGTGTTCTAAAAAGGATGTTAAACTGTTCCTAACCAAAGCGTGTGCTGTGTTTCTGTATCCCACTGCTTCCCATCAGCCTCCCTTCTCCACTCCAGTTTAATAACACCTCAACATAAAATCCCTCTTGTTGCTCCCTAAGGCGAGACCTCGGGGTTCACGTGCTCGAAAAGGTGTGGGGTTTGGTGCTGTTTGGAGCTCGTGTCCCTGCTGAAGGCCCACAGGAAGGCTGTACCTGGCGATGGGAAGGAGAGAAGCAGGCTCGGTCATCTGACTGCACTCATCCAGCACCACCACGGGAAACCTCAGCGCGTTCAGGCAAGGGAAGGGGCAGGCAGCACACGTCACTCCGACCACTTTCACCTTCCATGAGCAAGGGGAAGATGGGTAGGCAACAAGTTAAGATCATTTCAAAGTTAATCTCTGTGCAGCACATAACTATGGCAGGAGAATGCACCTACATTTATTTTTAGAAATAAGACACTAAGCTGTACCTGCAGAATCAAATCTAACATTCACTTAATTTTTCAAAACCAGGAGAGGGGATTCCCAGTTTCCATTTGCTGGGCCCTGTGGGTAAGACACAGCAAATCCCTGCTTTCCCATCCCATCTCTGACTGTACCTGTTGCAGGATAGTTTTATTGGTCCCCAGTTTATGCTGCTCAATGCTCTTCCTGACATAGATTTTTTCAGCTGGAGTCAAATCTTCTTTCATGAGAGCAAGCAGCTCTTTCAACTGCTCGTTTTCATTTCCTGAGCCTGCGTGTAAACTTCAAAGAAGATTTTGTAACATACATTACAGCTTGGAAAAATAATCATACTTTACACATAACATCACTTCACAACAATGTACTAACCTACCCAAATTGCTTCAGATCCCTCAAACAGGTTTTCTTACCTATGGGGAAGAATTGCTTTCGTGATTTTCCTTATACTTCCCACTCTTATAAAATCCTCAAATCCGAGATCGAGCAGGCTTTAAAGAAAAAGAGATGACAAAAATTACAGAAATGGAAAAAAAGAAATATTGAAAGCTTTAGAAGTGGTTTCAAAAGACACATCAGAATACTGAGGAACACAAACTTCGGTAATTAATGGGATGTAGTACCTCAGTAATTCAAGAAAATCAAAATAAATTACCTCACCATGATTTGCCTCAAAAATGCTTAATGCCTTGATGATTCCCCTCTCATAGCCTTCCATATGTATCTTCCCTTCCTTTTTCCTTCCAAACCATGAGTTTTTTATTTCATGTTAACTTCATGCTGAATTTTCACAAATCTGATTCTCTCTGCCCCTCCTTCCCCTACTGCTACATCCCAAAGATTCCTGAGCAGCATTACTTTGTCATTATGCATTTTAATAGTAAATTTCATGAGAGCAAAACCTAATATTAATCTTCTGTAAATGTTTTATGTAGCTTTCACTCTTTTAACAGTGCAAAAGAGCTGAGGTAAAATTAAAGCCCGTGTGTGGCACTTTTTAGGGAAAGAAATCAATCTTTTTGATGTGTTTTACAGGAAACACCAACATCATTATCACCACCACTTAAATGCATTATTATGGTTTTTGGAAGAAGAGTCCCTAAAAGCCTCAGTAACCCACCCCAGCAGTATCCTGTCCACAGCAACGTTGGTGGAAGAAGCAATGAGAAGTTTCCATGGAGTTTCCCTTGGACCATCTGTAGCTTCACTGCTTTCAAAGAGCTGCACGAGGAACAAGATCACCACAGACAGCAGGTAGCTCTTGCCAGCTCCAAAAACACCTGGTATTTTGGAAGAAAAAGCCCAAGTTAGGAGTGAAAATTTCCTAAAAAGTTTGAATCAATTGCTTTAACTTCAGTTATGCTGTGATTCCTGTAAAAACATTGCACGGGCTTGCTTCAGCAGCTCCCAGTATCCAGGGGCAACCAGTTACCTCACACTTGGAAAAACATGATAAATACATGATAAAAACTGATTTTAATATGAAAAGAAAGAAGCAGAAGACACTAAATAACTCTGATTTTGTGTATAGGTATTTCTCGGAAAAACCTTTTAGGCTTCTGTGAAATCCTGCAAAAAGCAGAATGAAAATTTGCAATAAAAGGAGCAAAAGCTCTGTGCTGACAGAATGGATGAATTCATGTCAAGGTCATTATCAGAGGGGCTGATTCTGGCATTTCATATTAATGGCATTTCACATTAATCAGCCTTTTTGCAAAGATACAATAGCAGCAAATGTCACAATTCTTTGCTGTGTACCACGTATGATCGTGATGGGCAAGCTCTGATGTTCTTCCCCTGGTTTGGGGTTTTCGCAGGAGGTCATCATCCGGGCTATGTGAATCAATGAAGCTGCTTGGTCTGGGTTCAGGGAGAACCTTTGGATCATCTCTTCAGCCACTCCCATTGCCACTTCAGAGCTCACAGGGCCAGGCATCGTTGAGCGTTTCAGGCTCATGGCAGGTGGAGTAAATTTCCTTCTGTTCACTCTTTTCGTAGCATTTTCAGAATTACAATTCCTAAGAAACCAAAAAATAGCCAAAAGTTGTGATATGATAGAGTTTGTGTCTCCTGGTTCTGGTATTCCTACACTGAACTGCTGCTGGTTTATGAGCTGCTCACAGGATCACAGAACAGTAACTCACATTTTCAGGAGATATGGGATTAGTGGTAACGTGGATGGATTGAAGTGCTCCTCCATGTTTCTCAAGGATGCCAGCTCACCACTGGCATTACAGACCAGCAAGGCGTGAACACACACTGGAAATGCCACAGAAAAATAAAATGAGAAAGAAAACAAATGAACCAAAATTTCAAATCAGCTAAATAAATGAATTATAAAATGCCAAAAGAGTAATTAAGTGATTTTATCTCCTTCATTAACAAAGCAAAACAACCCCAAAGCTCAATTCAACAGCAAAACCAAGAAACCTTTGCAGAATGACAGATTTAAGACATGGCTTTTTATATGAATATAAATTTTCCAGTGAGTTGTTTGATGTTTCTGTATTTTGTTTTTCAAGGACAGTAAAAACATATTCCTGTTACTTACACTCTCTGACAGTCAACTTGCACTGTATATCTGTATATTGTATTATTGTTTCCACTACTTTCTTTACATTATTCTCATTTCTTCCCCACCCATTTGGAATTTACCAGCAACTTTGCAGGTTTAATTGCATTAATTACTGTATTCAAATTATATCTTCAAACATACAAGGCAAAAAAAAATCCTGTGAATTAAATCATGTGCAAGACTTGAGAAATTCTAAACTCATCCTTCACACTGGCTGGATTTTTCCATAGTTGTTTCCCACAATTCTCAATGATTTGCTGTGGAACTCACTGTTTGATCTCCAGTTGGAGGGACTGTAACCTTTCAGTGGCAGCAATTCTATTTCATTGTTGGAGGATGGTCCAAAGAAAGCACTGCTTGCAATGAAAGTATCGATGGGATCGAAGTTCAGAGTCTTTGAAACAACCCAGATGTCATCTGCCAAAAAAATACAGAGTCCTCATAAGCTGCTCCTACTGCCATCTTTTAAATCTGGTGTTTAAGATGTGCTTACCTTTGCTGTAGAGAGAAGAATGCTCCTTTCTGCTTAGTTTCAGGTATAATTTGGCTTTGGAGTCACCATCAAAGCTGGCAGGTGTATTCATAAATTTCTTGAATTTACTGTACCGCTGTGTTGGAATTTCAAAGGCTTTCCTAGGAAATTATGATTAAAAAAAAAAGGATGTAAACAATCAACACATTTTGGATTCAGCACCAAAAACAAGAAACCTCCATAGATTGGATCAAGTGGTTGTACATCATCTTACATTAACAAGTTTTAAATGCATTTATCCTGACTTGGAAATTCTCTCATGTTCAGCCACAATTAAATTGTTTCCTCTACAGCTAAGCAGCACAGAATAGTCTTGGAGATGACTTCTGGCATTAAAATTAGAATCTTGAAGAGAATAAATCAAATTCTCTTACTGAAGATTGAATGAACAATGTAACAGTTGTAACATTAAGCAATTGATCAAGTTGCTGATCAGCAGTTTTGATTCTTGCTAAAAAGAAACACCATTGCTATATATATTTTCCCTTCACTCATTTGGCTCTTGCATTTCTTTACAGAAAGAAACCTTTACTCTTTAAATACAACGAAAACGTGCTAAATCCTGCTGAAATCCCGAGCTACTGGAATATTTCCAGTCCCAGAATTCACAGAGGACTTGAGAGGAGTGCACAGTGTTTCAGGATACCTCACCAAAAGCTGGCATTCCTCATAGACAGCAATCTTTTGGCTCCTGAGGTATGTCCCAATACTCTTTGTGTCGTGGAGCACCGCACTTGGTCTGGATTTTGTCTGTGTGGGGTTCACATCTTCAATCCACTTGAAAAAGGAGCACTGCTCAGCTTTTGGGGCATCACAGGCATAGAACAAACGACCCTGCAAGGGAAGGGAGGGGAAAAAAGTCCATGAGCACTAAAACAAGCAAGGAGAAAAGAGTAAGCAATGGACCAATACTTTGACCCCAAAAGTGTAAAAACACAAGGAATAAACACACCTTGTTCTGACCTTCTTTTTTAACCATCACCAGCTTAGCTGGGTGCATATGGTTGCAGAGTGGGGCACAGCTTCCTTGGCTCTGGCTTTGCCCATCCTTCACTGCAGTGTAAAATGATATATCCACTTTGGAGAGGGCATTGTGCAGCCTCTGGGCCAACTCAAACAGCATTATGTTCAATTGCTCTGGGGAGGGAAAGGAGAACAACAGAATCATTAGCACAGCCTTAAAATGCTTACACAGGTACACAACACTCGAACAAACGTATTTTCAGTGGAACATTGCCATCCCAAATCAAAATATTTAATCTGAAGCCTAAAAGAAACCATATGACCTGCAAAATCCACTTATTCCAGGGGAAAAAAAAAGCTTAGGAATCTTAAGACAGGAAAAGAGCAGGAGGATACATAGTTGAATAGAAGTGTACTGTCCTTTAGGTTGTCTTTGCAATGTTGGGGAGTACATGGAATCTTTGGGTATAGACTGAATATATTTCAGTATATATATAAAAAATCAAATGTACCCTGTTGTTCTAATAGGTAATGTTTAAAAATGGCAGCATTTCACAGTGTGAGACTTACCTGTCAGAGCAGCTTTAAAAACCTGTTTGTAGTGAGCGTGAGACTGAAACACAGCTGGGATGGAAATCTTTCTTTTAGGAAGATTAGCATGTTNTACTTCACACAAATGCTGTACTGGACAAACAGTTTTAAAGAACCAAAAAACATTTTAAAAAAGGAAAAAGCGAACATTTTCTTCAACTCTCAAAACCATTTAACAATTTTAAAAACCTGACTTGTGGTTGGTTTGGTGTTTCCCCCCAGTTTACTCCATTTGTCTACTGGTCACAAACAGCTGTGCTAAATTTTTAGGTGCTTATTCAAAGCCATAACTTGACTTTGACACAACTAAAACTGAAGGAATTGATAATATTTTGAAGTCAGAAACTATGCCTTGAANAAAATCAAATGTACCCTGTTGTTCTAATAGGTAATGTTTAAAAATGGCAGCATTTCACAGTGTGAGACTTACCTGTCAGAGCAGCTTTAAAAACCTGTTTGTAGTGAGCGTGAGACTGAAACACAGCTGGGATGGAAATCTTTCTTTTAGGAAGATTAGCATGTTTCACTTTATCCACAGGAGGAAAAGACAATTCAGAAATTGTGATGTCCTAAAAAGACCCAGGAAAAGAAACCATTAAAAACTGCAAGAGTTTTTGAATGAGACAAACTTTGCAGATTTGTAAAAATACATTTCCCTAGAGCTTGGGCTGCCATTTAGGATGCACCACCATGAGGTTAAAATTTGCCCCTTGCCAAACAACAGCCTGCATTTATAACAGCACAGATAACACTTCCAGAGGCTTTAGAGAAAACTGTGCAGCTCAAAATCATGTTTTGCACAACTAGGCATGGGGAAGGAGCACACAAACCCCATTTTAAACACCATTTTTGCACAGGAATAAATTAATCATAACTGTCTTAATAGGGTTTTTAAGTCCAGTACACATGGATTTTACATATATATATATATATATATACACATACACTATGGTTTACTGTACCGAGAGTTTGCTCCATGTAGAGCTGTTATATNACATACACAAAGTATACCAGTGTATGTATGAAATATATTAGTTATTTCCTCACTTCTACTTCACACAAATTCTGTACTGGACAAACAGTTGTAAAGAACCAAAAAACATTTAAAAAAAGGAAAAAGCAAACATTTTCTTCAACTCTCAAAACCATTTAACAATTTTAAAAACCTGACTTGTGGTTGGTTTGGTGTTTCCCCCCAGTTTACTCCATTTGTCTACTGGTCACAAACAGCTGTGCTAAATTTTTAGGTGCTTATTCAAAGCCATAACTTGACTTTGACACAACTAAAACTGAAGGAATTGATAATATTTTGAAGTCAGAAACTATGCCTTGAAGCAAAAATAGGTGTTCATTAAAATGATGCTCATACCACAGTTAAGATAAACCCTTAATGCACACAATTTCTTACCAATTAGAGATGACAAAACAGCCCAACAGCTTTTCTTTCATCTTCCTGCCATCAACACTCAGATTAAAAATCTGAATCTGGCACCGTGTGTGCCAAGGCATTACCTTTACAGAGGATTAGTCACGGCACTTAAAGAAATACGTGTTTTTGTGTCACTACGTCGGCAGAAACATTTCATCCAATCACACTGATAACATCTGGCAGGAAATCAGATAAATGCAGTCACTTGGGCAGAGAAATGTGTTTGTGTGAGTGATACAAACTGTTTGCTTGAACAGTTACACACCTGCCCGTCTCCTGTTCCCTCCTGGCAGCTCAGGTGACTCAACACCTTTTGTGCGGCCGCAGCCAAAGGTGTCTGCCTTAAGTGCAGGGAAAGTCCCTTCCCCTCTGAAACCAGATCTGGGTGGCTGCTGTTTGCACAGCGTTCCCCAGCCGAGCAGCTCCTGGCTGGCAGCAGCGGTGCAGAGCCGGGAGCACTCGGATTCAGGGCTCTGCCCTCTCCTGTGTCAGCCGGCGGCATTCCGAGGACACTCTGGGCACAGATGTCATCGTCCTCTCCGCTGTCAGTGCTGTTTTCAGGGATCAAATCACATTGAGCACTGTTTTGATACTTGAGCCACTTGCTTTGTCTGTGTTGGGCAGTCACATTAGGCAGCACTGGTGGTACAGATCCCCTTTGTCCATCTTCCGTGTACTCCCCAAACACAGCGGTCTCATAATTCCTGTCCTCGGGGCCGGGAGCACTCCAAGGAAACGCCGCTGACTCGCTGCACAAATTGCCTCCTGAAGAGCCCAAAGATTGCTGGACCTCCTCACTCTCAGTGGGGTAAAACACATCAGGAATCTCCTGGGTGGCAGGAAGAGTGACAAAAGGAGTTCGTGTTTTCACCGTGGGCTTGAATCTTGGGAGGCTGCATTCCTCTGGAGAGCTGGATTTCTCCCGAGCTGTGGGGCAAATACAGCTTAGAAGCAATTTGGATGTACAGAAAGATAAGGAAGGAATTCTAAGTTCTTCCTTTTACATCCTGTCTTCTAACTGGGAAGCTCTCTGGATCGTGCCTGTGCAGTATTACACTAAAATTCCACACACCGTGATGGATTTTGTGGGATTCTTTTAATCAGTTTGAATTATTTTAAATTTCCATATTCAGAACACGTTATGTAGCCACGCTGCTTGTATAAAAGGCCATTATTTAACATGGTTGTGTTTTGGAGCTCATGAATCTGATGTCACTGACAGCTGCCAACTAGAAAATACCCAGTTTAACATTTGCTGCTTTTTCCAAAAGATAAGCCACAAAACTATGAATTAATATTAAACAATGCAGATAAATAAGCTTTTAGTACCAAAAAGCATCCTTTTGGCTAAATTCATTATCAATAGTTAGTCATTGATAGATGTCAAATGAAGTGGGTCAAAGGATAGCTGAATATGGAAGAAAACTAAAAGTAGGCAAATAAAAACCCAAATATGATGGAGAAGCTTAGCTTACAGCCTTTTTTCCCCCAAACTAGAAGCTGATGTTTCTTTCTAAAACTAAATCCCTCGACTGAAGTCTCTTTTAGGAGAATATAATTGGCAGAGTAACTGTCTGTGAGAGCCCAATTTGTTATGCTTCAAGAATGCTCAGAGAAATTCCAGCTAAAACACTGTGAAGTGCCAGTAGAAACTGTAAATTCTTACTGAAAAAAAAATCTGGGAGTTCTGGTTCACTTGCTAAGATCCCATGTATCAGGGGCTCCCGGAGGTCTCCAATAATCTCCTCATTTCCTGAAGCTGGAGAAATTGTAGAGTCTGGATCAAGTGGGGCAGTCAGTTGTGATGAAACCTACAGGTGAAGAATTAACATGTCAGGTGAATGACTGGAACAAAAACCCCTGATTACAGCTCTTTTAGCACTATTCTCTCTCTCATCATTCTAAACAATTGAAATGTCTCTCAGAGTTGAGATAAAACAGCTTCAGAAATAAGAAATTGCCACGAGCACACAGGAAATACAGCCAAAAATATCTGCAGGAGACAGTCAATCCCCACCTTGCCAGGTCCCCAGGCAGTCCACTGTGCTTGTCTCAGGTCAGAGTGCAGGGGTGAGTCTGACATTGTCCATAGTGGCACTTCAGGATACACATCCAATGCCAGTGCTAGGAAAAACATGTAAAGCACTGAAATCATGCAGAAATTTTGAGGCCAATCACTGCCCTTCTCCTTTTACTTTCACTTACGGGATTCATTCATTCCTGGCTCTTCAATAAGATCAGGCTTCATTTGAAAATTCCCTTCTCTGATAACATCAGCATCATCCTTATGGAGTCTTCTGGAAGCTGGAGACTTTATTTTAAAAAAAGCATAAGCAAAAGCTTGTTAGAAATTAAACTGTTTATCTTCTTTTTTTCAAAGTGCAGCTGATCAGAGGAGCAGAAAAAACCAAGTCACACATTACGAAGTTCGATGACAAAGGTAAGGAAAAATAATTTATTTCTATACGATTGTAGCAGTCTAAAAATGAACTATTTTCCATCATAAATTGACAGGATACTTTCTTGCACTAAGGTTAGTAGGGGTTACTAAACAAAAAATAATGTTTTACCTGTCTGAAGTCATAAAGGTCATAATTCCTTGAAAAGAGGGGTGGGAAAAATGTCTCAGCTGCGAAGTCCATGCTGTGTGGGTGCTGCTGCCATCCTAGCTGGGAGCATGGAGCTCTCAGCATGACCTCACTAGCTGCTGATCCTTTCACTTGGTGCCCTTGGAAGGCAACAGGCTACACAAGGTATTGGAATTAGCACTAACAGGAAGTAAAAACTGCTCTGCAACTATCTACACTCAATACAGGTACTTTGTGTACATACAACAAAAATAATCTGTTGGGAACTGCAGAAGAGAAACAAAAAAGTCTGGGCTTTTTTCCTTGTAATTTGAGTTTAAAACTCTCCCTGGAAAACTTCCCACAGTGAACTGTACTAAAAAATCACAATAACTGGTTAAAATTTTATTAGGACTTATTGTAATATATGACAATTAGCAAGCCATTTAACTGCAATTTAGGAAACACTGGTAATTATACTTCAGTTCCACAGAAATGGTACCTTTGGTTGCCAGTCAGATATCCCAGGGTCTCTGTGGGCTGCTGCTATTGGTACAATATACGCCTCTGTCTTCTGTAATAAATTGTCCACACAGTTGAGCTGCATAGAAAAGTATCAAAACCTAATTAGTCTAACAATTTAATAGCCATTTAAAGCGAAAATTGAGGCTGAGAAATGTCTTGTATTTATACAAAGGAAGCATTTCAAGTTACAGCCTTTTTATTTGGAAGCCAGGACCATCCATGACAGGATAAGAAACTACATTTGCTTTTCAAACAGGACAGGAAAAAAGGAAGGATTTAAACTAAAATCTTTCTTTAAGCCTTAGATAGATTGAAAAAGAAAAAAGAAACTGGGTAGAAAACTGGATAGAAACCAATGTGAATCATCAAACACAAACAGTTGTCCCAGTGTATTTCAACCCAAATGCTAAAATTCCAAGGAAAGCCATGTATTTAAAAAGCCAGTGAAAAAAAACAGGTGGTAAAAGATGGGGTAGGGAAGAAGTACCAGACATATAAATGGAATATTAAACATGACTAAATACTAACATTTGCATTGTTTCTTGCTATACATGAGGCCTCCTGAATATTGGCAAGAGGACATCCCCTGTTTATGACCAGCTCCATAAACAATGCCTCTAGGCAATTTGTAGCTCAACCTCTATGGTTCCATAAACCAAGAGTTTTACTCCAGGAGCCAGGTGGAACATGAATTTATCTTGTACAGATAAATATATGTAGTCAAAAATTGGTTACCATAAGGCCAGGAGAATCAAAGTATGAACAGGAAGATGCCTGTAAACTTTCTGAGTAAGGCATTTCTGTAAACTCTTTTGGAGCTACAAGAGATGGAAAAGCACAGTGAGTTACAGTCAATAGGCTGGAGGTTTTTACATGAAAACATCTGAATATTTACTGGTCTTGCAACCCTTACCCATGCAACGAATTGCAGTTAGGATTTAACTGAATGAGACCAAACAGAGACACACTTGGAGCTCACAATGTTGCTTTAAACAGTAAAAATTGCACAAGGGAACCTACATAACACATCATACCAAGAGTATTTCTAAATGTGAGGAGAAATGAGAGTACAGAAGTCAAACAGGTACAGACATACAGAATCCAGTTTAAAATGCAAGCTGACCTAACCTTCATCCTCCTCAAGGGGTTCAAGTGTCTCCTCAGAAGTGCCTGTTTCACAGAACATGCTGTTACTTTCCTCCAGTTTTTGCAAACTCTCTAATGCTGTGCTATGCTGAGTCAGAGCTCTCACAAGAGCGATATCATTCACCAGAGCAGGGAGACTTGAATTCTCAGCCACTGCTGTGCATTTCAGGCAATCCACCCCTATTGTTTCACCTTTCCAGGCTTCAGGAGATGCAGTTATGTTCTCTGCATTTTCCAACTCAGTTTCTCCTACTGCTGTTTCCTCTGGAGAGGAATAACCCGTTCCTAAAGGATCTGATTTTTGTGACAAAGCCAGCAGAGGAGGAGATGCAGTTATGTTCTCTGCATTTTCCAACTCAGTTTCTCCTACTGCTGTTTCCTCTGGAGAGGAATAACCCGTTCCTAAAGGATCTGATTTTTGTGACAAAGCCAGCAGAGGGCTACCTGGTTTCATGTCATTACTCTTAGTACCCCAGAAGTGCTCTGAGCCAACATCTGGGGGTTCCATGCATCCAAACTGTGTAACTCCTTCCTCAGTCTTTTTGTCCATGGCAGAAATCATTCTGCTGGGAGAAATACCTGGAATACTTCCAGTTGCCTCAAACACACTGGTTTCAGGGTGACATTCATTAACAGGGGTGTCACCAGGCAAGAGATCAGAGTGCTGGTTTCTTATCCATGATGTGCCATTAATGGTGAGTGCTGCACAGCCATCCAGATCCTCCTCACTGTTTGTGGCTTCAAAACTCGATTGACTCTCATTGATCTCTTTTATGTTGTGTCCATCACCTAAAAGTTCCACTTCAGTTCTGGTCTGGTTTGCAGAGTCTTCTGCAGTTCTCCTGGCATCATTGTCACAGAGCTGAGGTGCTGTACCCCCATCTCCATCAAAATTTGAACATTTGGCTTCATTTTTGCTGTGTGTCTGTACTTCACAGCAAGAATGAGGCCTCGAGGCAGCACCTTGTGCTACATCTTCTCCCTGTAAGCAACCTGGGCTCTGTGAAGGCGTGTCTCCCTCAGTGAGCTCCTCCACTTCTCTTTCACACACGTCTTCATTGTCTGTGTCATTAAAATCAAAAGTCTCCATTAGGCTAAAGTTAACCTCCATCAGTTCCTCATCTGAGCTACAGTCTTTGCCATGCCAGCTGAACTCCTCCTTCACAATCCCAGCTTCAGTCAATGCCACATCCCCACAGAGCTCCGGGTCACCAGACACTCCCTCTGAATTTTGTGTTGGATGAGGCTTGCTCTGCATCTTCGCAGATAAATTCTCTCTAAGCTTGTCAGTCCCTGAATGCTCCCTGGATCCAAAGGGATTGTTGTCAAAGGTGGTTGGACTTGCTGAAGGTGAAATGTCACCTGAGGATGGGACAAACTGACTGTCACTCATTCTACTTACGGCGGACTCGGGTAGGAAGCAACTATCTGTGTCACAGTGATCTTGTACATCTTGACTTAAATTATTTACCTTTTTGTCTTGTCTCTGTCCCATGGCTTCTTCAGCACCAGGTTGTTCAGCTGAATTTGGAAGCATTTCAGCATTCCAGTTCTTCTTATCACTTCCAGTTCCCTGCATAAAAGGCAGGCGCTGAGTATCGGGAATGAGTCCTTTGGCAGGGTTGCCTGAAAAAGCTGGGAGGATGGGGCTTTTTTTGTCATAGAAATCTGCATTTTCTGCTGCCTGAAACGTGGAGAGACAACCTGTGACTCCAGATGTTTGCTCTCTGTGTCCTTGTGCTGGTTTAGACTTCAGAAGAGCAATTATCTGTGCTGTGCTCCTGATGTGGTGGGACACTGCCCTGGGACCAGTGTGCCCAGTAAGGAGAGGAGATTGTGGCTTCACAACAGACCGGTCAGAGTTTTGCTTCTCTGTCTCCTCACAGCTGTCAATAAATGGAGCTGAAAGCAGTGAGGACACAGACATTTGTTCTCTGCCACTGTCCCTACATCCCTCTTCCTGAAAGCCTGCAGAGGGATTTGTCTCTGCATCCTTCTTGCGAATCGTAGAAAATAACGGAGAGCTGATATAAAACTGGGATGGAAAACTCCCTTGGCACTGCTTAGATAAAGGCAACACTGCTGGTTTTCCTTCATCTTCCACAGCTGGTATCTTCTTCTCAACTTGGCGTGGCCCTTGGAACCCCTAGGAGAGAAATTTTAGATTAATCCATGTTTTGTAATCAAATGTTGAAAATGGGGCACACCCCATGAACCATATTCTGATAAACAGCCTGGAAATGTATTCTGATCAAATGGCCTGAAAATATTCTGATCAAATGGCCTGGAAATACATTCTGATGAAATCCACATGAGGATTCCACAGGTGCATAGAAACAACCTCAAGCCCTTGTGATTTTTACCGCAGGCTCAGCAATAGCAATCCTGCTCAACCAAATTTCCTAAATGTGGAAAAAACACCTACAGGGAACACATTCTGGATTACAGCTCCACAAAAATAAAAAGAGCAGGAAGAAACTATGTATATATTTACCATTCATGAGAATCTGTGTCCCTTGTGTTTTAAAATGCATGTAAATAGGAGACATAAAAACTTGAAACAAAAACACACCGTAAACTTCCTTTTCAAGCCAACAGGGAGATGTCTTGGGGGCAGAAGACCAGGTTTTACACCATTCCTATCCACTGCTGGAGTTTCTGCTTTCCTTGGCTCATCTTGAGGAGGTTTTTCACTCACTTTGACTGCTTCAACTGTGATTAAATATCGCTCGCTTTCTAAATCATCTCCAGGAGTCACCTGGACAAGAGAGAGCAGCAGTGTGTACTTAATAGTACTATATAAGAAGCAATAATATATATAATTATTTTAAATAAATATAGTCTTTTAAGTTCTTACATGTAAAAAATTCAGGTACTTACACCTGCTGTATCACAGATGCCACATAATACTTTTATTTATATACATATTCTAAAAAGCATTAGCACTTAGTTTCAATTATTATTTCATGTATCACTATAATACACTGCTTTTACCCCAAAAGAAGAAAAATTCCATGAAACCTTCTGCACAAACAATAAGATTCATCAATAAATAGAAGCTGTTTTCCCTTTCCATTGTTTGCACTGTAGCAGAGTTTTATACCAACAAGAAAAATTACTATTTTAGATACCAAGTGTTTGAAATGCTGCCTGAAAGACAAACTGCAATCAGATATAAAAAGAACAACTCCAAACAAAATATACCTGCGATTTTATAAAAATACTCTCCAGACATTGTCCTTTATCATCAAACAAGGTAGCCTGCAATATAAAAATAAGATTTTAAATAACCAGGTATTTTACAAATCAACTAGACTGCCACTGGCACCCCAGCAGTAGCAGATGATATTAAATCCAATAGTGCTAAGTCTGAATTTTTACCTGATTTCTGCCAATTTTAACCCTCAGAATTCCATCTTGCCACGTTTTTGATTTTTTCATCTTTTGGTGAGTGTACAATACCTGTTTTAAATATGGAAAATGTTGAAAAAATAAGAGGTAAGAAAATGTTCAAATACTTCAGCAGCTACAGTCTTTCAAGTTATTCATACTTAATTGTACAGAGTGTTAAAAACCACTCACAGTAAATTCTTGAGAGGCCATGGCTTTGGCAGCACAGTCCTCCACCAGCTTATTTCACAGATATCCACATCTTCCCACAGCCTGAGAGACAGGGAAACAGTCAGGATGCACCAGAACTGTGAAGGAAAGGTGTGGACAAGAAATTATTTCTTTTTTCCCCTCAAAAGAAAAGAGTTAGGTGCAAAACAGTATCGAACCGGTGGGGTGGACCTGCTGTGGGCATTTTAAAGAGAAACCTCAAAACAAGACTGTTGTTAAAAAAATCACTTTTTAATAGTTATCAAGATATTTTCTAGCTTTTAGGCGAATTCATTTGTTAAAATGAATGGCTGGCAACTCTGAATACTCTTATTCAGAATTACCTGAATTAAAAACCCGAAAGTTTATTTGTAGCAAAAAAAAAAAACCAAAAAAACAGAGCAGCTGTTACCAGAATGATTTTGTCACAGGTGTGGAGTTGGTCACGCATGCTTCACTCATGCAAAAAATAACTGACTCTCCAAACCAGCTCCCCGTGACGCCAAAACTCTTTGCATATTTAAAGTTAGCCCGCGATATATCTTAAAACAAATTTTTATATACTCTTTGGATTAGCGAGAAATAGTTTATATGACGGAAAGGGGAAAGATTCGCGCTGTTTCTTGTGGTTGCCACCGCCTCGGGTGCTTCATAAGGCGAAAATCCTTGGACACCGTTTTCAGGACAGAGTTATTCCTTAAGTTATTAGAGCAGCTGGATCAATGCGAACCCTTAGGATGAGTCCTGAGGGAACGCCACGGGCACTGGGACGCGCCGAACACACGGACACGGCGCTGTCAGACCCGCTGCCTCCACACAGCCCCTTCCCAGCCCTTCATCCAGCAGCCCTCCNCCCCCCCGCGCTCCCCTCACGGCCGGGGCGGGGGGGTCGCGTCGGTCCCCTCAGGTCATCGCCGCCCGCCGGCATCACGCTGTAACCCTGGCCCGTCCTTTGCATCCTCCTCTGCCGGTGCCCGCTGCTCCCGACGCGTGTGGCGCCTTCCCGAGGGCTCGTCACCGCCCCGGGGCGCTGAGGTGGCTTTGCCCGCGGGTGATGCACAGGTGACTCTCCTGTGTGGGGTCATGCCTTGACGCCTCGTGTTGGGGCTCAGGGGGCCTGTGTGGAACTACAGACTCTGGGCTAGTCTCTGCTTGTTTTTTTTAACGTTCTGTCTGTAAGATCTGTTAATCGCTACAGCAGCAGCACCTGCAGTGGTCAGTACTTGAGCGGTGGTGAATGGATGGTGGTCAGGCTTCTCAGGATAAGTCAGAGCTGGAATATGTCACGTTGTGGTCTGCCCCTTGTTTGAAGGGTAAAGAAGGTGAGGTTCTCCTACAGTGTTTCAGTGTTTTTGGTCTATTGCAGCAGCTCCCAGGGCAGCAGAGTGCTTGGCTTTTGTAACCACCTCCACTCTGCTTCCAAGTCCTTATGCCTGCTGCTTCCCTCCAGCAGCTCTGCTGCTTGTTCAGTTCTTTAATCGCCTCGTTTTCCCAACAGGGAAGAACCAGAAATTAGTTCTCAGGTCATAAAATTCAGCTGTTACTTGAGGGCGAGATATTGTGAGGTGAAGGAGCTGGGCTGCCCTTTTGGTGTTATGCAGGTGAATTCACCTAATCCTAGTCTGGTGCTGCCATATATTTTAATTATAACCACAGAATCGCTTGTGCTGGAAAAGACCTCTGAGATCGAGTCCAGCCTTTGACCGATCACCACCTTGTCAAGCAGACCATGGCACTAAGTCCCATGTCCGGTCTTGAACACAAAGAAATCCACTTTGCACCTCCTGAGATGACAGAGGGAAGGGCACAAGTCCCTGTGTGTGGGAACAGCCCTAACACACATCACAGTCAAGTGGAAGCAAAGCTTCTTCTGTTTGTGGGCACACTAGTTTCATGAAATATATTAAATACCTNGCGAACCCTTAGGATGAGCCCTGAGGGAACGCCACGGGCACTGGGACGCGCCGAACACACGGACACGGCGCTGTCAGACCCGCTGCCTCCACACAGCCCCTTCCCAGCCCTTCATCCAGCAGCCCTCCCTTCAGCGCCAGCTCCTTCAGCTCGGGGGATGCCCCGAGCGACCGCGACCACAGCTCCCCGCCACTCGCGGGGGGCCGGGCGGACACCCCGCTCCTACCCAGCGGCTCCGGGATCGGGATCGGGACTGGGATCGGGATCAGGATGGGGACCGGGATGAGGATCGCAGTAACAGCCGCCGCCGTTCCGAACTTCCCGCCGCAGCGCCCCGCGTGACGTCACGACGCCGCGACGCCCCGCGAGGAGGAAGTCACGTGCGCCCGAAGTCGGGCGCGCCCCCGACGCCGCCGCGCACGCGCGGGCGCCGCCGCGGGGCTTTTTTTTTTTTATCCCCTTGGAAAGCGGGGGGAGCGGGCAGCGCGTCGCGCCGGGACTGACGGGGACGGTGGAAGAGCCGGAGCCGCGGACGGGCCGGGCGGAGCCGCACCGGTNTGGTCTATTGCAGCAGCTCCCAGGGCAGCAGAGTGCTTGGCTTTTGTAACCACCTCCACTCTGCTTCCAAGTCCTTATGCCTGCTGCTTCCCTCCAGCAGCTCTGCTGCTTGTTCAGTTCTTTAATCGCCTCGTTTTCCCAACAGGGAAGAACCAGAAATTAGTTCTCAGGTCATAAAATTCAGCTGTTACTTGAGGGCGAGATATTGTGAGGTGAAGGAGCTGGGCTGCCCTTTTGGTGTTATGCAGGTGAATTCACCTAATCCTAGTCTGGTGCTGCCATATATTTTAATTATAACCACAGAATCGCTTGTGCTGGAAAAGACCTCTGAGATCGAGTCCAGCCTTTGACCGATCACCACCTTGTCAAGCAGACCATGGCACTAAGTCCCATGTCCGGTCTTGAACACAAAGAAATCCACTTTGCACCTCCTGAGATGACAGAGGGAAGGGCACAAGTCCCTGTGTGTGGGAACAGCCCTAACACACATCACAGTCAAGTGGAAGCAAAGCTTCTTCTGTTTGTGGGCACACTAGTTTCATGAAATATATTAAATACCTTAAAACTGCTTTTAAAATGATGTATTGGTTTCATTGCTTAAAGTGGGAGGGAAAAAGCAGAAGATTCTCTGGTTTTGGGTTAAGAAATTTGTGCTGGCCCCCATGTATTAACTCCTGGCCTTTGTTACCTCACTGCATAAAGAGAAGTTTCAGGGCAGGGCAGGAACTTCACTGCTGCAGCTCTGCCTGTGTCTGTATTGGTGTAAAACTGTTACAGGATGTGTCTATTTAAGTAGGTTCAGGTTTGTGGAATACTTGCATTTATTCTGCAGTACATGCCTAGGGCTGCCACTGACTATACAAAACCATTTTCACAGTATATAAAGTATTTTCAATTCTTCTTTTTTCCTCCCTCATCCCCTATTGCTCCACTTTACTTTTTAAAATGCCCCAAGCAAACAAACATTTGCATCAGTGCTTAAAAGAATCAAGTGTATTTTATATCTGCACCGTGTTTTTTTCCAGAATTTGGATTACTGTTGAATTTTATTATGTTTCCTAGATGTTGATAGTAATAGGAATTGGGGTTGGATATGAGTTAACAGGGCTATCTTTAATTTTTATCGAGCCTAGATAAGTTTCTATAGATGGGTGTGGAGCTGTGTTGTTTTGATTTACATTACTGTTGCTTTCCTAAAGTTTCTTCCCCGTGTTTCATTACCCCTCCTTTTTCTGCTTTCACTCTGGCACACAGAGGCACTGCGATTTTATTTCTTTTAAGGAGATCTTTTGCTTTATCGGTGTGAAGTTTTGAGCCTGCTTTTGCTTTGCTCTGATTTTAATCGTTTATCAGAGTAGTGCTGCCAGTGTGAGAGTTGACATGTGAAAAATACAGACGGTCTTACACCCAGGTATGTAGAGGTTGGTGCATTAATTACTTGGATTTTCGTGTACATATTAACAGTTGATATTTACTCTGACTCTGGAGAAGCTTGAAGTACAAAGTAACTTTCTCCAGGCTTCATTTCTAAAGCACAAAGCGAGGGGGAAGCCCGGAACGCAGCTTGCAGCTGTTTTTCTTCTAGCCTGAATGAGAACCCCTCTTCTGCGAAGGAAGTCCCAGAGCTGAGTGACTCAAAATGCTTCTTAAAACAAAGCTGTGCTGTCCATGAGGCACAACGATATGTTGGTGTGGTCCCTTAGTGCTGTTCAGCCACTACAAATATCCCGTAATGACGTTTTACATTGATGATGCACCGCCGTGTAGCCCTCAGCTAAGCAGCATGTTGTCTGCTGGTTATTAATATAAAAAAACTTGCTGCAGGGCTCGAGTGGAGCTTGAACTTGCTGAGCGGTTTTTACCTGGCTTATCTTTCCAAGGTAACTGCTGACCTTTCACTATCTTGAGTCGTCGGCTCACAGCGGGGGAGAAACTGATCTCCGGCTGAGGAAGCCTGATTTGCACAATAATTTGGGGACCATTTCCATTTCGCCATCCTGTTGTCGAGGTGGGCTTCCTCTCTGATGGCTGAGCTCTCTGCTGCCTTGGCAGAGAGCTGAGAAGCCTTTCATATGGTGATTGCGACATTAATTACTTTAATTTTTGTGTTAATTTAATTTTCCAAAAGCTGTCTGCTTCTGGCAGCGTCGCTTTGTTTTGCTCGTGTGAAATGAGGTACTGAAGTGGTGACTGGCAGTTTTCAGCTACAGCGAGTTGAAATGTGAACAAAAGAGGTGGATTGATGCATTAAAAAGGTTTTATATTTTTCGAGATGAATCTGTGCATTAAGTCACTTGCTTCTAGTTAGCTTTTATTTTTTAGGGGCCTGATTCTGGAGTTCTGTCAGACCTTGGTTTGCCATTAAAATCAGAGACACTTCATTGAATTACTGCTCTTGGGCAGGGCCTTGGCAGCTGATGGAGCGAGTGGTTTGCATTTTTGACATAATAAAGACAATTTTCTAAAAACCAACCTTACTATTACCAGATCTGCCAGGATCAAGGGTAGTTTCTCAAGTGTATAGGGCTCCTGGGTTTTGTGTGTGATGTTTCTAATGGTTTGTAGTGGGAGTTAGGGGAAGTGGAGTAAAACTGATGTAGCTTTTATGTAGCTTTTCAATTCGTAGAAAAACGTGTTTATGAGGGGGGAAATTCGCTGCTTTTCAGCTTTAGTCGTTGTGGACTCCTTATAGCAAGTAACTTGCTTTTCTGGTAACAGGGCAGAAGATTAAACAACAACGTTTACTCCTTGAAATAAGACTTCAGGGGTTTTTTTAAGATTATATTTACCTCTCATTTGACAGAATGACAGGAATGGAGACTGAAACAGCGAGAGACAAAGCCATGGAAGAAGAAAGCACTGAGCAGAAAAAAGAAAGAGAGAAGAAGAAGAGGTCAAGAGTTAAACAGGTGCTGGCAGATATAGCCAAGCAAGTGGATTTCTGGTTTGGTGATGTTAATCTCCACAAAGACAGATTTCTCCGAGAACAAATAGAGAAGTCCAGAGATGGGTGTAAGTTTATATTCAGTATATTTCAGCAAACAGTTTAGTTTCACTTTGTTCTTCCCTGTACTGCTGGTAACAGTGACAGGTTATTTTGAGGTGAGTCCCAAAATATTATCCTGGGAAAGGCAGGAGTTCCGTGCTGCAAATCAGCATCAGCAGCTCAGGAGGCAGAACTAGTACTAGATCTTAAAAATTTTGTTTGCTCTTTCTCTTCTCCTGTCATATCAGCCCTAAGTTAAAGACATCTGCCAGGGTAGAAATGTCTGTTTGGGAGACATCATTTTCTTTATCCATTTTTGTGTAATTTCAAGAACAAGCCATGAAACAGGAGTCATTTTGCCCTCAGAGGTCCTGTACTTGTTTTGCAGGGTAGATACATGCAGAAGTTAAAATGTCACTCGAATTTGTTGTTAGGCGTAGGTACTTTTTTCATGTTTTCTCTGAAAGTTTGATAAAAAATTGTAAATTTGCATGTAGGGTTACTGTGAGTCTCTTCAGACAATTTTTAATGGGGCCGTTTGGACTTTTCTAAGGGCCCCGTTAAATAATTAATAAAGTCATAAATAAGTAAAATTTACCCAAATTTTCTAAAGATACTAGAAATATCTAAATGTTTATTAAGACTAATGCTACTAAATAATTTTCTGTCAAGGTTTTAGTATAACTGACTGCAACTGAAGTGCAGGCAGGGGCTCTTTGTGTTGGCAGCACTGGGTTAAATACTCAATTGAGAACTTGAAGGAGAGGCATGTTTTCAATGCATATTTTATGCTGTAAAACTACATCAGGAAGGGGGGGATTTTCTTCCTTTCTTTTCAAAGACAACAGTTATCAGTAGGGAGGTAAAAGAACGAAATTCCTTTGATAAAGGTTAGCACAAAAGAAAATTAAATGTATGTGTACTTGAAACTTGAATTTTGACGGTAAAAATTTTCTGTGAATCCTTGGTTAAATACTGCACTTAGAACTTGCAGTTTGTTTCACAAGAAAACTAGTGGAATAGACACATCACCTGATTTCATAATTACACTTTTTTTCCCCCCTAGATGTGGACATATCACTTCTTGTTTCTTTCAACAAAATGAAAAAACTGACTACTGATGGGAAGCTGATCGCTCGGGCAGTTAAAAGTTCATCTGTTGTAGAGGTATTTAACATCTCACCTTCTTGTGGTTGCTGGTGCTGGAAAGGTAGTGATAGAGGTGCTGAAGTAATCAATAATCTCATGAAAAACGCTTATTTCTCCCTACTTTTAGTTGGACTTGGAAGGAACCAGGATCAGGAGACGCCAACCCCTGGGTGAACGCCCGAAGGACGTGGACAGTCGGACTGTCTATGTGGTAAGGCTGGACTTGTGTTTCTCCCTGCTTGTTCCTAACTCTGGAAACTCCATTTGTGCATCAGGATTTTTGTTGGCTGCTGCTGATTGTGCAGCAAAAAATTAAAAAAATATGTAAATTTAAAAAAAAATAATTAAAATTTTTTTAAAAATTAATAAAGCAAAGGCAGGTGAGCAAGAGCTGAGAGTGACTATGGCAATGAAGGGCTTAGTTTGGTGCATGGATTTCTTGTGCCAGCTTAAGTAGTTTTAAATGCTGAGCAAAGTGCTGCTTCCCAGGCTGAAAAGGTGCAATTTCACTGAGCTATTGCTGTGTTCACTGGGCTTTTTTAATGCCATTAGAGGAGCACCAGTGGTATTAAGAAATATTTACTAATTATGTTAATGTAGTTAAAGCTTTTTAATAACAACTACATTAGTTTCATCAAACAGGAGAGTTTTATCAGGGTACTTTAAACAGCATTATCTGTTTGAGATCTGTTTTTGCAAGTGCCTCTGGTTTTGTACCCAGAAACACCATCCTTTTCAAGGCAGAATATACCTGAAAAATTTTAACGATCAGCCTAATAGCACACTGTCCTGTGGCTACCTTGGTACTGGAATGACTGCTTAATTTAAATGAAAATAGCTTGTACTGATGGGGTAAGTCTGCATTTCACTGTGGTATTTCAGCTGTGTCAGAGTGAAAAAGCTGTTACATTGTTGAGCCACTTCAGTGGTAGCTTGGAAAAAATCTAATGGTTGAGCTGTTGCTTATTTGAACCCTGGGCAATTTTTTTTTTTTACTAGATTTGAAGCCAGTGTGGAATTTCCTTTGTCCCTATTTGCTTTTTATGACAAGTATCATTTTTGCTGTGTACCTGTAGCTGTTAGCAGTTGAATTCACATTTTCCAGACAGCACTGAGTTTTCTGTGATAATGATGCACAATAATCATGGCGAAAATGCCAGCCCATCCAGATAAGGAGGAGCTGAATTGCTCTGATGATTCCTCCCTTAACAAAAGCCCCGAAAAGGTGGTTGGGTTTTGTTTTTTAAATGCAATGTGCCAGACATAATATTTTCCTAACATGATTACAGACTTAGCACTCTGAAAGCCTTTGTCTGTAACATTTTTGGATAAGATATTCTCATGTCATGAGCTACATTGTCTATACAGAGCTTAAATGTGTGACTAAATATTTTGTAAATAGCTGGTATATGGCAATGGGGAGAGTACAAGTAGTCCAAGTGTTGGGAAGTTAAATTTCTGTGGAATAATCTGACTTTTTTTATATGCTTTAACATAGACTTCACTATTATACTATTATTTTGCACTCATCCCATAAAATTTTTAAAACTTGAAGTAGCTGGCTTTTCAACTTAAAGCCAAACCATAACAAAATGTTTTTCTGAGTCTGGCAAAGTTCACGTAAAAAGAAAATCTGAATGTGATAAGTGTTTCCCTACAAGAAGAACCTTTTAGTGCAGGAACTTGATGTGAAAAAAAAAGAAATGAAGTAGTGCCTGAAACATAGAATTTGACAGTGTTGTTGTTTAGGCAAGACTTTGAGAGTGGGATTTTCAAGTGTTCCGTTGGGTCTAGTGAGAAATCGGTGTGACACGATTTCTCCTTGATGAGGGAGGGGAAATGCTGAACTCAGACATGATGTCTGCAAGCTGCTAAAATGCGTTGCTATATTAAGGGCTTTATAGAAGTAAAAATCAGACAGTTTTGTCATCCAAGAACTGCCTAAAAGTTTCTGCTCATCTAATGAATGAAGATCTAACTGCTAAACTTGAAAATGCTGGCTACTGGTAAAAATTTTAGCAGTACTGACTCTTTACTGGCCTGCTGGAGTTTCTCAGATCACTTTTTATTGCCTGGATGCTATGACTCTCAACATTGTGACATCAAAATTCAATTTTTTTCTTCTCCTTTAGGAGCTGCTTCCCAAAAATGTCAATCACAGTTGGATTGAGCGGGTGTTTGGCAAGTGTGGCAACGTAGTTTACGTCAGTATCCCCCGGTATAAAAGTACTGGTGATCCAAAGGGCTTTGCTTTTGTTGAATTTGAAACTAAAGAACAAGCAGAGAAAGCCATTGAGGTGAGTGCTGGTGCCTCTGCTGCTGACACTGTTCCTGGTGTCACACTGTGGTATGAATGGTGTGCTCTTCACTAGGTCACCTACTAAGCCTTAAAGAAATTCCTAAAATATCATCATTGATAAGCTTCACTTAACAAGAGCTACGTTCCTTTTTCCTACTCCCAGACCTACAATCAGTCCCACAATTCTTTACAGATATAATTCTATTAATAGCCTGAAGATTTAGTAGAAATACAATGGCTTTTTTTTGTTCAAATCATTTAGTTGGCCACTCTTGGCATCTTTTACAGAAAGAGATCTCTGTGCACCAGTAAGATGGTTATTAAATTTCATCAAGCAAGCATGATCATACCAATTTTTTTCTATTTAAATGTGGTTTGAAAGTATTTATGTATTGAAATGTGATTAGGATTGCTGGTTTTAACTTGAATGCAGAGTCTTTAAAGAAAATGTGGTTTTTTAGTCATGTTACGTGGTTTTCATTTTCCTTTAGTTTTTGAATAATCCACCAGAAGAAGCGCCGCGGAAACCTGGGATTTTCCCCAAAACAGTCAAGAATAAACCAGTTCCTACACTGAATTCAAGTAACAACACTGTAGTAGGTAAGTGTTGCTAAATTATTGGGATCAAGGAAGCATTTTGAATTATTTGTATCCGTTTTGTGCCTCAGCTTCTGAAGAAAAAATTTTCAGCTGCTGTGTTACTGCAGCTTAATTTGATATTTCTTAAAAGCTTTTGATAAAAACAGTGCATGTTGCTGTTTTGGGCCAGCATAGGCTTAAGTATGAAAAATCTGCTATAATTTACAAACCAACACGACAGGACTATGTTGCAATTTCAGGACCAGAACATTTTCCCTTATTTCTGGTGGTGTAATACAATTTCCCAGACTTCAGCCACCTTCCCATCCTTTTTGTAAGACCAATGATAAATCACGTTGCTATTCCTCACCATTATCACCAGTTCTTTGTTATATCAATAACTGTTATTGGAAACAAAAAAAAAAATGAAATCAAATCCATGGTTTTTCAACCCTGCTTTACACCCACTCTTTTTTCCTTCTTAAAACACCCGGGAAAAGCTTCATGTCAGTGTTGTATCTCTCCCATAGAAATGCCAGAGACAAGCATCTCATGTAACAACCCACTTTTATCATGTATGTGCTATCATGATTGTTTAAATTAATCTTATTTAGTGTTAAATCATGGGCAGTTTTAAATATTGTGGTTTTAATCCAGAAGAGAAGAAAAAGAAGAAAAAAAAGAAATCCAAAATGAAGAAAGAGAGCAATGCACAAGCAGCTGCAGAGCCAAAGGAATCAAGCACAAACACTGCGACAGAGCCAGTACCCAAGTCTAAAAGACACAGGACTCCATCGGAGTGTTCCGAGATGGAGGGAACTGAGCCACCCAAGCAGCCCTCCAAACGGGAGAAAAGGAAATGGGACAGAACAGAGAGCTCAGAGGTAACCTGGGAAAGCAGGCCAGGAAAGAGAAAAAGAGCCAGCTCGGGAGATGCTGAGACATCAGCTCCAAAAGTCAAGAAAACTGCTGAAAAAGATCAAGTTGAAACAGTAAAAGAAGAAACAACAGAAGCTCCAAAAGATTCCAATGGTAAAAATTCTTGCCTCTTTTTCTTATCGTGGTTTATATGCATGAATGAAACAGAATAGCAGATACCCCTTATGGATGAGGAGTAATAGGCTGGATATAGGGGAGGCATTAAATCAAGCTTGGGCATAATTATGTTCCCTGCAGTTAAATTTTTAAATCTGGTAAGGAGTCACTGTTAAGGAGAGGAGCTACACGGAGAATAAGGAAGAACTTGCAACACCAAAGCAGGGAAATCTAATCAGAAGTAAAAATACTTCAAAGAAGTTCATATCAATAGAACTTGAGTGAGGTAAAGTATGGGTTAAAAAGACGGCCTGGGCAAATGGAGACAGCACGGGGATCTAGATAAATAAATTAAAATACAAAAGAGAAAAAGCTAATGATCCCAGTTTGTTCCATGCGATTAGATAAGCAGCATTGAAATCAGATTTAGTGCGACAAGCAAAGTAAACTTGGGTAGTTCATGGAATGGACTAGAAGTAGTTAATGCAAGGAACCAGTAGATATTAAATGTGATTTTATTGCAATATAACATTTAACTATGCCTGTTAGAATTAAACGTGTTTTCATTTGTTTAATGTAGAAGTTTCTGCAGAGGAAGACAAAGACAAAAAAGACACGTCCCTTTCCAAATCTAAAAGAAAACACAAGAAAAAACACAAGGAAAGACACAAAATGGAGGAAGAAGTCATTCCTCTCAGAGTGCTCTCCAAGTAGGTGACATAAATTATCTGTTTTGTGTGATATCACTGAGTTATCTGTTGGGTTTTTTTCCCCTCAATAGTACAGGGAAGTGGTTGGCTGGCTTTGGAAAGAGAGAGCTCCTGATGAGAGACCAGTGCTATCAAAATCCCTCAAATTTTTCCATTTGTCACACTTTTTACCGTAATTATGAAACAAATCCATAGGTTTTACGTACAATTTTAATCTCCGTCTGTGTATGGCCTCTTGGCGGTTTTGTTTGCAGTTTATTTAATAGAGTTTATCTCAGGGATCTTGTGAACACTGTTGCTTTGTGCTACGACATTTTTAGTGTTTTTAAAATGTTGGGATACTCATGTTTTCCTGCAATATGCAGTTTTTTGTTACTTGTAGGAAAGATTGAGTCACGTGTTTTGTATACTTTATTGACATTTTATTGCTTAAAAAATTTAATTCTCTGCATTTCAAACCTTTGGAATGATTTCTTCTTTCAGTCTTGGCATGTCTGACAGTCCATCACCATTGCTAAAGTGCAATTCCAATTCTTATACAACAGAGTTGCATATTAGCAACAGTCTTAGCCTGTAGCAAAAAAGATTGAAATACCAGAGTTTACATCTTCATTGCTTGATGTGTCGAGTTCTGCCAACCTCATAATCCAAAAGCGTTGGGCTTTTAGGAGTCACCACAACTAAAACATGGAAGCACTTACTTTTTAGGCATCCAGCAAGTACCTCCATGTTAAAGTAGAGGGGGTCCTCGCCGTCTTGTGCTGCAAAATTGTGCTTTATGTAGAAATGCCTTTTTTTTTTCATATTTTGATACATTTCCAGCGGGAAATGTTGAGGTTAAAAGGATTCACCACCACTAAAACATGGAAGCACTTACTATTGTGGAGCAAAGCAAGCACATCCACATTTAAGTAATGGGGGTCCTTTGGTGGAGAAATTGCATATTAATTAAAACAAAATTGCAGTAATAAAAAACAGACATGTACGTTCCTTGTAAGAAGCCTTCGAAGATCAGGATCCACCGCCACTGAAACATGGAAGCACTTACTTTTTTAGGCAGCAGGTACCTCCATGTTAAAGCAAAGGGAGACCTTTAAAATTAAAAATCGCTTCAAATGAACTTTAGCCACTTCGATTTTTAGCTTTTGGAGAAGATCTGCTCACATCAAAATTTTTCCCGGATCTTAAAATCTTCAGTTTAAGTGCAGGCCAAAAAATAAAGTAAAATCCCGGATGGTCTTTCAGGATTGCGATCAGGATTCACCTCTACTAAAACATGGAAGCACTTACTTTTTCTATATCACAGAAAGCACCTCCATGTTAAAGTAAAAGGGGTCCACAGGAAAAAAATAATAAAAATAAAAAGAGGTTATCAACGGAGCTTGTCCTCTGGCACCGGCATTCAGAGCAAACTGCAACAAACACAGAGTTTTAGTTAAGTGCTATTCAACTCTAGCAAAGGGGTAAAACAAGGAGTTTAAAGAGTATAAGCATTGCAAATACTTGCCTGACTCATTCTCCATGATCCGCTCTTCCTTCGAGGCGAGTTACCAAGCTCCTCCTTGAGCTTGTATTTATACCAAACCTTGCCATGGCATGGTGTTGCCTTTTTATCTCCAAGAATCATTACGTGCGTCTTTTGTTATTGTAATGCCTTTGCTCTGTTGGGAATGTATGATCCTGGGTGAGTCTGGATGCTTTTTTTGAAGTATACAGTTGTCACTGTTAACAGCTAAAACCATTACCACAAGATATCCTCCTCTTTAAAAATCCTCTATCAGCTTGTTTGATAGCACAGATTAGGGTAACAATGAGTCGTTCTCACAGTGGCACTGCGGGCATTGTGTTGCCGCGGAGCAAAGTTCTCGCTGTTTGCAGAAACATCTCCGTGTTAAATGTATGTAAATATATAAATTGCTTCCATGGGGGGGTATTTTTTCACCAAAATGCATTTGAATAGTGAGGAATGTCCTTATCTCGGTAGGTTTTCGGTGAGTTTAACCAGTTGTTGATTTTCCATCAATGATTTTTTTCTAGAAAATGAGGGACTGATTCTTAATATAGTGACACAGGAGCGGGTTCACTGAACTAATTCAGTGAATGGAGAGTTCAGTGTCTCTGAATTAACTCTGAATTTAGCGCCTGTTCTCAGTGTAGTTCCAGTAGAAAACACAGTTTACCTAACTTTAGTTCTCTATGCTGTCTGAATATTTAAAGCAAATTTGAAAGCCACTCTGTTGGAATGCTAGGTTGATGTTGTTGCAACTCCCTTGGATGATTAAAACCTGAAGCGAAGTCATGGGAAATTCAGTTAGGGACAAAATTGAATTTGAGTGAAGTTCAGGGAGATCTCTAATGGCAGAATGGTCTGCACTGTCCACCAAGTCCACCTAAAGCTGTTTGTAACCTGTTAAATTACCATTACGTTTCTAAACATCAGTTCCTCGTTCACAACTGACGTCCTGTGCCTGTGTTGCTGCTTTTAGGACTGAATGGATGGATTTGAAGCAAGAATATTTGGCCCTGCAGAAAGCCAGTATGGCCTCCTTAAAGAAAACCATGTCTCAAATCAAACCCGAGCCCGTGGGAGAGATGGAAACGGAATCTGGCGTGCAGAAAGCTGAGAATGACAAAAGTAATCCTGATTTTTGTCTCGTTTTCTTCGTGTTTCTAATATGCAAACAGAAGTGGTGCAAGACCCCGATCTTGCAGAAACGCTGCCACAAGGTTTTGTCTTGCAAAATGCTGCTGTTTTCTCCAAATGTCAGATAGTAGGAGCAACCCCCTCCCTGTATTTAAGTGGATTTGGGACTGAGGAGTTACATAAATAAATACTAAAGTGATTTCAGCATATTTCAGTAGCACTTCCCAGGCTTATAGATATATCGAGGTAATTGTAATTAGAAAGCCTCAGAGAGGTAAATGAACAATCAGCTTTTTTGGTGCTGCAGCTTGGGCCCGACCTGCTTGGGTTTAACTGTACCAGAGATATGCGAAAAAACAACTTGAAATTGGGCTTTATCAGCTCTGTGGGTAAGAGGAGCTTTGTAATTATGTCCTCCTAGTTAAATTTCTACATTTTTTTCAGGTTTAGAATTCTTTATTTTATTTGCTCTGCATGCTCTGTGCTTCTCTTCATTAACTTCAACACTGATGTTCCAATGGCCCTCTGCATGTTTTTAATCACTCTAGAACTGAGGGGTTACTCTTGGTACAATATAAAAAATATTCTTCTAGGAAGGAGCCTGTGGACGGTAAAAATTTCTATAAGACTTTTTCTTGAAGCTGTTTTTTTTTTTACTAAAATTGATTTGAACCTATGGACAATCTTGATCCTTCGTTTAATAAGCCTCAATCTGCAGTTACAATATTTGATGCTTGTTTCCATTGTTCTCTGCTTTCATAACTTCTTAATTTTTTCAACCTAATAAATGTAAAAACTTTTTTTCAATTTTTTTTTCCCCCACTCTTGTTTTTAACTTGACCAGCCACCAGTGAAGATTGTGCCCCTCCCGCCAAGGCCAACACAATGGGGCCTCAGTTCGTCAGCGGAGTAATTGTGAAGATCATTAGCACCGAGCCCCTGCCGGGCAGGAAGCAGATCAAGGTAATGCCTTTGTAACCTCAGGGTAGCTGTTAGCCTTTCCTCTTACCCTGCCCCCAAAATGTTTGAATATGGAATACCATTTCACCCAGTCTCACTGATTTATTTTTTAAATCTATCTCTTTGGCCAGTAGCTGTGTACAGATTGTTCGTTAGTATCTGTTAACGGCGGATTTTTCAATGGCAAAATAGGCTAAGGAGGATGTTTGGAAGTAAAACCAAGCCTTTGGTGTGCTTGGAGCAATGTCAAGTTTATAATGAAAATATTGAGGAGAATAAGCGATGCCATAGTGCTTTGCAGTGTGAAAAAAGGAGCTGGAGACTGCTCTGTATTGGTCACTGTGCCAGTCATCCTGACAAGAGAGCTGTAAAAGTATATAAGTGGGGTTTTTAAAAGTTGATGGTGTTTTTATCATTAACAGGAATTTGGGGGCAGGAAAATGCTCTCTGCATGAGAAACTCATTTTCTTTCTTTCAACGAGAATTTTACAATGACAAAAACTCCATTTCAGGGAGAGTGACAGCAGTGGAACTTGTTGATTCAGTCCCTTTTTTCCTAATACAAGTGCTTGTTTTTCTAAATTTAACAAGTGTTTTGACCCCTTCAGTTACGTGTGATGACACAAAACAAAAGTTACACACGTTGAGTAGAATAGTTCTTTTTAAGAGAAATACCACTTTTCAGCAGCATCCTTTTGAAATGGAAATATTAAGAGTTTTCCAAAGGAAGTAACAGGCTTTTTCCAGATCCTGAATTTTCCCTTCATGTTACGCAGGACATTTTCTTTCCCGAATTGCACTTTAGGATGAGTAACAGCTGGAAAGAATTTGAACAATTTGAGCTCAGCTTGGTGCACATATCCAGAGCACTCAGGACAATGAGGGAAAGGTTTAAAATGCGACTTTTGATACTGTTTATCAAACATTTATAGCTGAGGAGGCCATTTCGAGTCACCAGCTGCTTGCAAGTGTGTGAGGCTTGGTGTGTACATGAACCTAACAATATGAGAGCCTCTCTCACTGAAAACCCTCATCCCACTGCTGGTGGGGTTTCAGCTTCGTCAGCCTCATCTTTCTCGGTGTATTTGAAGGCCCTGTCTGAGCGCTGGAGACACTGAGAGAATGTGGTACGAGGTGTCCCTATAACCTCTGAGGGCCCCTTGGACTGCAGGATACACCTCACTGGGTGAAGTTTGTGTTACATCTTAATATGTTGTAGACAAAAGGAAAGCTTGCTGTTTAAATAGCAGAAAACTTAAATTGTTTTGGTACTTCTTTCATTTCTTTTTTTGTTTTTCTGGCCATACTCATTGCATAATTGTGGGAGGCAGAAGTGCAACCAGAGCTGGCTTTGCTGTGTTACTGGACTATGAGCTGCAGCAAAATGCCACAAAGCAGAGCTTCCAGAGCTTTTTTTTCCCCTCACACTTCCAGAACTGATCTGCATTTCTTGTGGTATGGAAGGAATTATGTGTGCCACACAACTTGGAAAGGTCTTTGCAGTGTAGTTTAACTATTATTTTGATGTTTTAATTTTACACTTCACTGCTTCCCTATTTTGCTCTTGAGGTGCTCCTCAGAGCTACTAACTTGTGCCAGCTCCAGGGAACTGTTTGGTTTGTTTTAGTTTTCCACGAAATCCTGGCTTTGGGATAACAGAATAAAGCTGGAAAATAGCTTTTGTTGGCTCTCAAGTGATCTTAACGGTGTTGTCACTTAATTTTTGTTGTGTTTTAAGGCTGCCCTTGGTAGTGGAGGGTTAAAAGCAATATGTGATTCCTGAATAGAAGCATCTTACTCGGGCTGCCTGCTGTGGACAAAATTGCCTAGGAATGTGTGGTCCTACTTAATTTCCCTAACAGCAGGAATTACAAGTGAAGTACTTCATCTGCAAGAGCATTTGTGACTCTTCTCCCTTCAGCTGTCAGTGAAAATTTTCAGGCAGAGGTCACTTCATAAAGATCGAGTTGTTTTCCTGCTACTCTCTCAAATCATCTGCCATGAATGAGCTTGCTTTTATACATTTAATGTTTAGAATCGAGCTTGATATTTTTGTGTTAGGCTGAGATCTATCAGTGTTATAGTACACAGCTTTTACTTCTGAAAAAAAAATCAGATACAGTGCTGAAATAAAGGGCTGATGCTCCATCAGTAAAATGATACTACAACATTTCCAGGAATTACTGCTTTAAATTGTCGGTGGAGGGAATGATAAGAGATAGATGGGTAGAGGCTCATCAATCAGAATTCACTTATAACCTTCTTAGGAAAATATGGTAATTCCAAATTCTTTGACAGGAGACTGATGGATTAAATGACAAAGTTCAGTTACTGCCTCCTACTTCATGACCTTTTTGAAAATGTTAATGACCTCCAAATGGAATGGTCAAAAGTCACTCTTTTTATATTCCCTTTTTGAAGGCTGATTTATGGTGTGTGTTGTGCCTTGCTTTGACAGGATGCTCTGGCAGTGCTGGCTGAGGTGGCTTATGTTGACATGCTGGAGGGAGACACCGAGTGCCACGTCCGTTTCAAGACTCCTGAGGATGCACAGACTGTCATGAAATCCTACAAAGAAATCCAGATCAAAAACAACTGGAAATTCGAAGTTCTCACTGGTAAGACTTCTTTTTTTTCGTGGAAGTACAGGAGAAGCCTTGAGTACTGTGAAAGGGATCGTTCTTGGTGAATTTGTGGATATATTTAGATGTCTTGGGGAAAAAGATTGCATGTTTAGTTTGTTTTTTTTTCTTGGAGTCTTCTCATTTTGCAATTACTGTGAAACTGGTAAAACTAAAAGGGGTTTTATGCCACCATTCAGAGCAAAATCATGATTTTTGCTTGCTATTACGAACTTAATTCTGTTCTTTGTAGATGGATTTGCTTCACTTTCAGTGGCAAAGGATTGTAGAACTTAATTCACATTTCAGCTTTATGAATAGAACATTCTGATAATGCAAAAGGATTTTAAAGGAAGACTTTCTTAAAAATACTGAGCATATGTGTGAAACGACATGGCAAGGATCTAACAGCAAGGATACACTTAAAGTGGGTTTAGCACTTACCTACTAAGTGGTCTTTATTTTTCAGGAAGTTGAGTAGTTTAGGCCAGAATAAGCCTTTTTTTTAAATGTATTTACACAAAAGTTGTTACTCTAAGGGTTCTTAAGGGCTCTACTTTTGAACTTCATTTTCATGTGTGTTATTTCTTTCTGAAATTACTGTGCTCTTCTAAATTTGTATCTTGTATTGGATTGGATTAGTTTGCCAAATGTGGAGAAGCCTCTTTGTGGAATTGAGGGATAGAAAAAAGAGGAAGTCTCTCAAACTTGGTGTATTCATAAAACCTTTGTATTTGAGAAATGCACCAAAAATTGTAAATGTGCAAAAAAACCTCCGAGGTTAAAAAATCAATATGAGGCTGCCTCATCTGTGTATTGAAATATTTTACCCCACTCCTGCCCAAATCCTCCTGTAGGGCCCAGTCTCGTGGGTGCAGGGATGCAGACTCCCCAAAAGGCCAGTTAAGGATTGCAGAAGGAGAAGCTTTGATGGAAGCATTAACCTTCATGATCATATCAAAGTTAATTGGAGTTTGAGACTCAGTGAGTGCTGCTGATGTCATTTGGAGATAGATTTGTCTCCAGTGTGCTCTGTGTTTCAGAGATCCAGAAATAACCTCAAATATTGTGTTCTACAGCTGTGTGCTCTGTTCCTGTTTGTCTGTCTCTGGTTTTGTATCCTTACATCAGAGTGCAGTAGGAGATTAGGAGTAAGTACTACATTGTAGGAGCATTCCATTCATAGTCTGAAGATTTATTTTTTTCTAACTGGCTCATTGAAATGAGAATGACAAAGCTTTCCAGGAATGCACAAGGGACTCACAGCAAGGATTTTTGTTTTTCTTGGTGGCAGAAGGTGAGAGATGAAAAGGGAAGCATCTTTAATGTTCCCTACAGCAGGGACCAAACATTTCCCAGTAGTATTTTACTCTTCAGGATTTGACTTTAAGTATCTTGAGCTTGGCATCTGGCAAGATGGTAAGCATCTGTGATCATGTTTAGATGTTAACTTTCGCAGTAATCTTTTCCAAGATCATTCAGAAACTTCCCTGGGCTGAAGATGAACCCTGAGACCATGAAAATAAAATCACAGAATTCCCATTGTGATAATTACATCACAAAGCAGAGGGAACAGTGGTGAGCTGCTGCTTCCCTGCAAAGCAGATGCTGAGAAAAGCTGCAGAATTGCTCGCTTTTCTATTGCTGCCCGTGTTCAAATATTCCTGACAGCTCCTGAAGTCCCCAGGCAATGGTTTTGATGAAACAAAATAGCCTCAGTTGTTCTTACAGTAATTACTTTTTTTTTTCCTCCTGTTTGGTAGTTGTTTAAAATGAGTCAGAGGTTGAGTACATCAGTAAATCAAAGGGGCCTCAGTGTGCTGTGGTGAAACTTCGGCTAAAACTCAGCTCCTTTTGCTGATGACGTGTAGGGAGCAGTTCTAGGTGGCTTCTGTGGATAGGAAATGTGAGACTACTGGGGAAAAATACTTGTTGAGTTTGCCTAAAAGGTGTTTTCATGAGTGTTTCCCTTAGAAAAGATTTCACCCACTTCTCCTGGCTCCTGTTATTGACGTTCCTCCATGCCCATTTTGCCCCAAGGTGACCACGAACAACGTTACTGGCAGAAGATTTTGGTGGACAGACAAGCGAAGCTGAATCAGCCTCGAGAAAAGAAGCGGGGTACTGAGAAGGTAACCTGCAAATCCCAGCTTTGTCCTGTACAGCCATGGTTGAAAACATGACACTTTTTCTGCATTGCTCCACGGGTTTTGATATTCTCTGTATTTAATTCTGTTAAATCACTCCCTACTGACTTGGCAGCAGGGTTTTACAGTCCCAAAGTAGAGAGTGTGGCTGTCCTGCTCCACTTGACAAGTGCAAGGCTTGTCTTTACAGGGACAATTGGAGAGAGTTAACTCCATGACTAAAGGCCTGAACTGAATTTGTAAGCTGGATTTCTTTGCAAGCCCTGTCTGGATGAACTCATTAGTAAGTTAAGTAGTCTCGATGTGCTCTAGTGAAATCAAGTCTAGTGCTACACTCTTAATTCTCTGGTACGATCCAGCAATTTTCTTGAGAATCAATCTCATTTTCCTCACAATTAACATAATTTTGTTCGTGCTGTGGCCAATGCTGGTGTGTTCCCAGTGTGGTCTGGAGCCTGTGCACCAGTGTGACTGCTCCCACCCAGCCAAATCTGGGTGCATCCATGGCTGTACAGCTTCCAGATCCAAACTGGGAAATAGGAGCCTTCTCCTCTCTGTGCCTGTCAGGCTGCAGCCTTGAGGGAGTGTTGCAATGAACTTGCAGGCTGCGGCCTCTCCTCCAGCCCCAGCAGATCCTTCCAGGCGTGAAGGGTTCCTTGACTAAGCCAAGTGAGATCCCTGACCTGACAGAGAGGAGCCAGAGAGTATTTCACAGACGTTTTATTGCCAGGTTTGCTTCACACACACTCCAGATAAGGTTTCTGAGTTGGCTTTAGCCTGAATGTTTTTTGCTGTGGCTTGCAAAACTTCAGAATCATCTGACCTTAATTATTTGTTGATGACTTTCGAGACTCTTTGTTTCCTGGATGCTAGGGAAAAAAATATTGTCCCGTATTTAATGGAAAATTTCGTTGACCTACAGGAACAGCAGTACAGGTCAAAACCTTATCTTGTACAAGGCATATTTTGCATGTCTTATCCTGTTTGTGTCAATGTTCTCTCAGAGATCCTGCAGACAAATAAGCTGAGGTTTTTTAAACAAAGATGTGCATAAAGAACTTACCCAAAGGTCTAATTTAATTTTCTTAAAAGCCTAAAAATGTCATTGACTCGCGCCATTATTCTTTAATATAAGCAGAAAGGGATCTTGAAACCTGCAGCTTTAGAACATTTTTTTGGTCGCTGCCAGTTTGTTATTTTTTTAATGTACTTTTACTTTTTAAAACCAAAGGTGCCAGTGGAACCTTTGACTTGAATTTTGACTGTAGGAGCCCTTGCTCTCAAGTTTCTCCTCATCTTTTGAAGATTGGTATTTGTTGACCAAACCGGTGTAAATTGGGCAGTAATGTACCTCATCTAGGCTTGCAAATACAAACTGTCTCGGTTCTGCCTAACAATGGCGGCACAAGGATGCAAAGTCCTGCTCCTTCCCCCTGCCCATCACCTTGCCACACCGGGAGGTGTGAACTTCAAAGCCCCGGGGAATTCTATTTAAATGCTAACGCCGTTAAGCAAAACATCAAGACAAGAATGCCTCGCTGCACTCAGTAAATCTTAACCCCTTTGTTACTTTTTGACAGGCTGTATTCCTGGAAGATGGATCATAAAAAAGTATTTTTTCGTTATTAATATTTTCCCATTTGAAAATTTTTTCCTTAGTACTTCCAAAGTGATTTCTTTTGAAGGTCTCAAAGGTAGAAAAAAAGTAACATAATAACTCATAATTAAACATCTTCAGTAAAATGTGCCATTAGTGTGCCTTTCTTGTCAAGGTCTATTCTGATAATAACGTTTTGAAATCCCTTACAAGATTTTGAAATGGAGCTTTTTGCCTTTTAGCTGCTTTATGCTCGGAATTAAGGCATTTTATATTTTCTTTCAATCCGTGTTGGAATGCATGGATTACATCCCATCACAAGCAGCACACAGCCTTTGAGTTTAGGCAGTTTGAGATTCCTCTTTCCCGTGTTTTCCGAAAGGTATAGGCCTCCTCAGCTTTCCTTGGGATAAGGGTTAAGGATCACTTCAGCAGATGGCTGGTGCGGTGCCCAAAACGAAAGCAAGTGGTGGAGATTTTACTTCCTCTGGCATAGCTCCTATAATAAACCAGATGTCGAAAAGAGATAGGATTTTCCTAGGTTCCTCAGAAAAGGCCTGGCATCCTTTGGAGTGAAAAAGGTGTCCAGTGTCTTTCCCCCAGGCCTGGTTGATTGTCACCTCCAGTGTCTTTCCCCCAGGCCTGGTTGGTTGTCACCTCTCTGCTCCCCTCTGCCGCCCCTTCCCAATCCATCTTCCCTTCTGTCCCTTTAACTGCCTGATAAAACCACCTCCGTGATTTACTGATACAGATGGAAAGCTTCCAGCCAGAACTGCCTTTTAGGGCAGTGCCACTTTATTCAGACCTAAAGCAATTCATCAGTCTGCAGCCTTAAACTCCAGACCTATTGGAGTCTGCCGTTGCCAAAGCCAAGGCGGGAGTGCCCTGCAAGCTTTGAGCTTGGATCCTCATGTCCTGCTGCTGAACCTCATTTGCACCTTGGACCCCCTTCCACAGGGGGAAGGAGGAAGTTTAAGAGGGTGGGAGGGGTGGGAGAAGTGAAAGGCTTTTGGCAAGGAAGTGAGAATTGAGGATTTGTGAGGGGCGGAATAATTGGCAGCATATATGGAAAAGGAGGGCAGTGGCAATGTCTGGGCACAGCCCACACTCTGCTGATGATGCCTGGGGCTCAGGGGCTGTGTCCTTGTAGGGCATCTCCCTGTCTGTGGGGTCGTGGGGACAGCTCCCACTCCAGAACCCTTCTCCCTGGTTCTGTGACCCTGGTGTGTATGGAATGACTGGATCCCTGTTTGGATTCGGGAGTAGTGATGATACTGAATCGATGAGCTGGAAATGGGAATCCTTGAGGCCTCTTGCAAATTCTGAGGCTCTGGAATGGAAACACTCAGCAATATGAACTGGGCAGCTCGTGTCTCACAGCTTCCAGTGTTTATCATGCTCCATCCCATATGCTGAACGAGTGGACCGCTGTACTCTGCTTCCTCTTAGGGTTGAACTATTTTAAACTGGATTTTTTAGGCACCAGAGAATAAGTTAGCCATCTTTAGGTCAGGTTTATTGCTGGGAACTGGTTGAGAAAGCCTCAAATCTTGCCACAGTGAGTGCAGCAGCACAACGTGCACCTCCATGCTGTGTGCAGGACTCAGTCACATGCAGAAGTAATAAATAATTTGATTTATATGTGAAATTGTTTGTATCTGGCACACTGTGCTGCCTGGGGAGCAAATCCCCTTCCCCACAACACCAGTTAAACACCCATAACACGATGCTTGAGAAGTCCCCAGAAGAGACATTGCTGTGGGTTTTTGTCTGGTTGGGGTTTTTTGAGGGGGGTGGTGGGTTTGAGTTTGTTTGGTGGGGTTTTTTGTTTATTTGTTATTGTTTGTTTGTTTGTTTTATTTGGTTGGGTTTTTTGTGTATTTTTATGTTATGTGTGAGTGTATTTTTGTGTGCTTTCTTGTGTTGGTTTGTGGTTTGTGGTTTCCCTACTTTTGGTTTTCTGTGCATTGTGATGGGTTTTGTGGGTTCTGTACCTGCCTCCGGGTGTTGGTTTTTGTGGGATTTGGGGGTTTTAAATGTGCCTTTAAGTGTATTCATGTATTGGGGCTTGGGGATGTTTTGAGGGGCTTGGGAGATTTTTGGTAATTTTTTTCATTTGGGTTGTTTTCTTTTTTTTTTTGAAAGTTACATATGTTCAGAGGTTGGTTCTGGTGTTTCTTACTGGGTTGGGTTTTTTCTGTTATTTTAGGGAGGCTGGTGGATTTTTTGCGGGGGAGTTCTGGGTTCTGTATGTGCCTTTGAGTGTGTTCATGTGTTGTATTCTGTGGGGTTTTTATGTGCCTTTAGGTGTGGTGTTTCTCCACGTGCCTTTTTGTGGGTATTCTTGTTGATTTGTGGGTTTTGTGGTTTGTGTGTGTGGGTTCTTGTGGTGTTGTGGGGGTTTTGTGGTTTCTTTATGTTCTTGTGTGGCTTTTAGGGGTTATGTGGTTTCTGTGCGTGTTCTTAGGCGAGTTTGTGGTTTCAGTGTGAATGTTTTTGCCGGGGTTTGGGGATTTTTTTGTGGCTTGTGTGTTTTGTTTGTGTTTTCAGTGGGTTTGTGTTTGTTCACGTGCAGGGTTTCTGTGGGTTTTTTATTTTGTGTGTGTTTTTTGTGGTCTCTGTGCGTGGTTTTTGTGTGCTGCTGTGTTTGTTCTTGAGTGAATTCATGTGGAGTTTCTGTGGTGTGCTTGGGGGCATGTGGGGATTTTTTCCTGTTTAAAATGCCACAATATTCACAGGATCACAGAATCACCAGGTTGGCAGAGACCTTCAAGATCATCGAGTCCAACCCATGCCCCAACACCTCAACTAAACTAAACCACGGCACCGAGCACCACTTCCAATCTCTTTTTAAACACATCCAGGGATGGTGATTCCCCCACCTCCCTGGGTAGACCATTCCGATATTTTATCACTCTTTCTGTAAAAAACTTTTTCCTAATATCCAACCTATATTTTCCTTGGCACAGCTTAAGATTGCATAAAGCACTTTTTTTTAAATTGGTGGTGCTCTAACCTTGTTTTTCCTACATCAGTAGCAAAATGAATCCCATAAAAAGATCAAGTTCTTTAGCTTATTGTGTGAGACTGTCTTTTAGGATTTTGAAGTTGCAATTTTGTTGTCTTTAACCACGTTGGGAGGAACAAGGGATGGGATATATCCGTGGTTTTAAGGTAAAATCATACCAATGTAGTTCTGCTCTAATTTTTCACATCATTTTTCCTCTTGCAGTTGATTGCTAAAGCTGAAAGGATGCGACTCGAGAAGACTCAACAGACAAGCAAACACATTCGATTCACTGATGACAACTGAGCAGGGTTTTGATGGTGAGCTTGGAAGTGAACTGTAGGTATTCCAAATAAACAACCAAAAGCAGCCCTCACAGCCACCACTGCTTACAGCCACTAAACCTGGGATCTATAACTGTGCAGACTGCGAGTGTGAAGATTGGTTCTCAATCCCATTTTTAATAGGCTGAATGTTTACTGCTTCTGAGCCCTTAGGTAAAGCTTTTTGGAACATGTGTATTATGAGATCTTCCTTTAGTTCACTTCCAGTTTGGTGGGGGTTTTTTTGTTTTGTTTTGTTTGTTTTGTTTTTCCTTTTTTGTTTTTGTATGTTGAAGTTTTATACACTAGGTTATAAAATAAAATGCTTGAGAATTTCAGTTGTGTAGCTCTAATTCTTCCATTTGCTTTTTATGAGACTATAAATAATAAAAGTGGTTAATGCTACATAAACCCCTCTAGGCCTCTTTTTAGTCCATCAAGCTGTTTCAAAATAGAGGAGAATCATCTGTTATTTTCAAGTGAGTAGGGCTGACAGGAAATCTGCCATTGAGGAGTCTGGAAGGAAATTTATTTGTGTAGACACACACTAAACTGAATTTAGACTTTTTTTATTTTTTAGAAGAATCTTGAGAAGAAATAAGAATATCTTTGGTACATCTGGTTATTCGCTTGCAGATAAGTGTTCAAGTTGTGTAGTTCACAAGTTAGGATGGTGATTTTAATGCCTTTAAAGTCTTTCATGGGAGATTCATGAGAGACTGGCAATGTAAAAAAAAGAAAATTAATCATGAAATTGGAATTCTCCACGAGGTTTCACTTCTGTTTGACTAAATCTGCTGCTGGGGCAGGATTGAATGGAGAGGGAATAGCAGTGATCAGGCTGAAGATAGCAAGAATTCAGAGGGGAAAAGTGCAAGATAAGGGACCAACTTTCAGGGCTGGAGGGGAAGAGCTTGGGCTGATGGTTCTTGGAAATGGTACACGGGGGATTCCTCCCAGAGGGCTGCAGGGGAAAGGAGGGGGAAGGCAGGAGCTAACCTGTATGCCAGTCACTCCTGCACTATTCCTGTTTGGTCCAATTGCAGCATTTTTGATGTATTATTATTTCATCTTTAACTCCTCTCTTATCCTAGGTGGGTGAGAGAGTGGGTGACCCAGCAGAGAGAAGTTTTCATACCTAACTTGGAAAAAAAATGGTCAATGAATGGCTTCTAGGCATCCAGCCCAAAAGACAGGAGGTTTGTTTTTTTTTCTTTTTCCCTTTGTGATGTAAAGGGAAAAAATAAACCCCACAGCCTGCCCTTGGTAAAATGCCTGGGATTTTGCTGCTGCAATTCATTTAAGTCAAAAATATATCTGTGTTATAAATAATTCAGATCATAAATGATTCAGACTTTTTCTGTTTGGTGGAGAGTGGAACAGAACTGCAAAAGCATGAGTTTGGGAGTTCTGCTCCTTTATTAATTATTCCTAACTTGAACACATAGAAGTCACCCTTCTGTTTGTTTCCATATTTATGCAGGTTAATTCCTTACACTTAAACATCAGTTTTCTTTTTGTGCTTTTTCAAACTAGTGCAGCAATCTGCTCCAGCAGGGAAAGCCAGTCGATGCTGAATACTTCCTGAAGGAGTTAGGAAAAGAATTTTTGCCACTTAATTCAGAAGTCAGGAATGGAGAGGATGGCCTAGATGTTTTTACACAAGAAGCTTGGATTCTCAAGTGTGCCAGAATGGTTTGTGTATTTTTTCTTTAAGTACACATGACAGTTAATTGCTGCTGCTGTTCTCCTTCCCCATCCAGCTGTTGAGTTTCACCACCCCAAGAATTGCATCCTTAAAGGAACTTTGTTTGACCTTTAGGAACTTTGCACACTGACTTTTTCCTTTCTTTTTCCCCCAAAAAATACATTTTATTTAAAAATTCGGGATCATAGTGTAAAATTACAGGCATTCTTAACCTTGGAGTGCTCCTTTTTTGTTGCTGATTTTTCTGTCTCCCCGGACTGAGTGTTTTGAAATAACATCATTACATTACCATCCATCTGCCTGGAGCAGAACCCAGCATTGATTCTGCTCTTTGTGACCCAGCACGGGGCTGAATCTGAAATTATTTTTAGCACTCATGTTTTTACCTCTCTTCCATGAGTTGCAGACTGTGCATGGCAGCAGCAGGGCTGGTTTTAGTGGAACTGATATTCCACCATTACTGGGCCTGCTAGTTGTCAGTAGCCAGTGGCCCCCACTCAGCACAGTATCCCCCCTCACAGCATGATGCTGGTACCCCACTGTCCCTTCTACCTGGCCCTGCAGTGTGGAGAAGCCTTTTTAAACTTGATTTTGCACCTTTGGTTAATGCTTGGTGGCTGTCCTCATCCTACCATCACGTGGAGCAAGCCTGTTCTGCCTGGTTTATTTTGCACAGCTAATACTTGTGTTCTGGGAGTTTTTTCCCCCTAAGATATTCACTGTACCCTAGTTGAAATCAGACTTCAAGGCATCCTTGAAAGCCAGCAGGGTAAGTAAGTTATCTTTTTCTAGAGAGGCTCTAAATCACATTAGAAAATTACCTTGTGATAGATGACAAAGGCACTTGCCTGCCCAGGTCCCTGAAAACATAGGTCAGTGTCATAATTGCTTTCTTAACGGTACCACGGTGTCTAATGATCCCGGGCAGGATTAAATCATGGCAATGATGCTGCCGAGTGCTGGGAAAATAATTAGATCAGCTATGCTTGGGTGACTTTGAGACTGCCTGAGTGAGGCAGTAATGCACTTATCTTACCTACAAGTGATGGCTCTGCTGTGGATGGCGTGAGGAAGTCGCCAGTTCCCAGGGGACTTGGCAGCACACAAGTTTCCCTTGGTTTACAGCAGAGCCAGGCCAGCTCTTGTATTCATCCCTGCCTTTGCCAGGACTGGTGCTGACAGCATACTTGGCACCCAAGTCACACCAATCCTGGCAAAACCAGGGGAAAACCAAGTAGGAAAAGCTGGGAAAGCTTTACTGGCCGTTGCCAAGGTGACTGGTTTTGTGCTGGACAAACACTGCAGTGCTTTCCTCGCCTTGTGGCATTTTGAGTGGAACCAAACAAACGTCTGAAGAGGGAAAACGTGGGAGAGGGAGGGGTGAAGGGAGGGACAAACCAGCTCTGGCACTGGGGAGTGAGTGGTGTCTCTGTGGGCACAGGGGGCTACCTGAGGTCTCTCTTCCTTGGCCTTGGGCACCCCTTGGAGGCAGCTGGTTGCCAAGAATTCTGTTTCCAAATGTTTCCTTGCAGTGTGCAATGCTGGTAATTTGTGTGAAAGAAAGCACTTGGAATGAGGAGTCTGAGTCTGATGGGAAACGCCTTCCAGTATGGTGTGACTTCATTAAGGTCGTTTAACTACCCCTTTTATCATTCTGGGCTGCAGCAGGGACTTCAGCTCCATCATATTTAGAGGTTTTGGGGTTTTTTTACTCTTTGTCCAGACTTCTCGTTCCCTCTGAGGTGTCACTACCCCTGACTAAGCTGATAACTCCTCTAGTCCCTTTCTGTATGAAATCCTTGCTCTGACGGCCTGAGAAGGCCGGGGGCGAGGGTGGCAGCCCCGGGAGGTGTTTATGGGACAGGGAGGCTCCTGCCGGGGCTGGGCTGAGGGTCCTCCAGGGACCAGCAGAGGGCAAAGCTGCTCCAGCTGTCCTGGGCTGGAGGCACAAACAGTGCCGGGGACAGCTGAACTATCCCGGAGATGAAGCTGTGTGCTTTTATTCTGGGAAAGAAGAACGGTCCATTTCTCCTACCCCTTGAATGATGTATGGAGCTGATATGGCTGTAAACCTTTTTACCTCCGTGCCTGATGCAATTTTCTTCCTTGTTCTGGTTTGTTTTCCCCCCACTATGGCTGGTGCTTCTGTTTCCCTTACTTGTTACACGCTGAAACATCTGTTACAAAAAGTGGCTTTTTGTTGCCTGGTGCTTTGTAGGGTATTGGTTCGGTGAATATTTTGGGAAGAGAGCTGCTCCCTCAGGTCTTGACCATCGTATCTGGTGCCTCCATGGGTAACTTCTTGCAAGGTTTAGCCTAAAAAGCCTTTTCCATGTGCACAAAGTGTACTTGACCTGTTGGTTCAGGTCTGTGTATGCACCAAAGTCATTTTTGATCTAAAAGCAGAACTGTGGAAAAAACAGTCTCTTGAAAAAATTAAGCAAGATGAAATTAAATTCCCTTTTCTTATTAATTCACGCTGTCTTCCTTTTCCTTTACTGTCCTCCTTTTATGCCTATTCCTTCTCTCTTTGCCACTGGCTGCCAGGATTAAAGATCCCTTCCCCTCCAACTCTCTCACCACCTCCTTATCCACCAGCATGTCTGAAACTCCAGCTCTCCTCCGTGTCCTTTCACCACGCTCTTACACCGATGCAAAAACCGGAACACCATCAGAATCAAGGCAAAATATTGAAAATTGTTTTGGGTGTTGAAACATGCAGCTGTGTAGCTTAATTGGGTTTAGGCTGCAGCTATAGATGTGTTTCTATAGCCACCTCTTTCCCTCGGTACAACTATATATAGGTACAGCTGCAGTGGAGAGCGGGTCATCCGCAGCTTCCAGCAGGGAGACACACGCAGAGCCACTTCGCAGCTTTTAAGCCTGAATTTGGCACCATCTCCCCTGTTTCAGGTGCCCTGATTACCACTCCTGTGCTGTATCTTATATCCCATTTGTTGTCCCAGTGTTTTAGCATGGGCACGTAGCTTGTTGCTGAGTTGGAATCTTGCCTTTAGGGAGACGTGAGTGTCTCCCACTCTTTTAAACTCCTGCTGTCTTGCTTTGTTGGTTGGGAACTCCCCATTTATTTCGTACTTAATTATGTGTATATAATTATATATATATGTATATAATTACTTTAGTTGTGCAAAAGCAACAATTCTAAGGGAAATTCAAATGGATTTAAGCAACTGGTAGCTGAGTGGTGCATGCAGAGGAGAGAGCCTTTCCTTGGGGAACTTCCTGAGGAGTTTTTACTGGAAAGGGGTGGCTAGGGCTTTCACAATGTGGAGGTATGGCTGTGAGAGCTAATGCTGAGTGTGGTCACATGGTATAGGGAGAGGATAACTTGTCCTTTGGGTGTGAGGTGGCACTTTGTGGGGGCAAATGGAGCTATTCCTGTTGAAGCTGGTGGTGGGGGAGGCAGGAAGAAGGGGAGTATTTCTGTAACTGTTCTGCTGGCATTCTGCACTGGGAAGAGACAGCTTGCCCAGAAAATGTTCTCTCTCTCCACTCTCCCAGTGGGAAGGCTGCTGGATGGCAGACAGTGTGTCCTGCTGTGTGGGCAGATGTTCATCAACCCGTCTCACCACGGTGGTTCTGATTTTGGCCTTTCCAAATCTCCGTGGCTGCCTCATCCAGAGAGGTCCTGGCCCACATTCAAAGGGTTAATGTTAAAACCAGTGTTTTTCCTCATGTCTCAGCACTGTCTGGCTTTAGCTGTGATGGGGATGAGAAGTGACAAGGTACCACAGGGGAGCTGTTCTCATGGGGTTTGCATCATGCCTGAAGGCAGACCCAAAGCCTCCTGAGAGGAGCTGACCCGCCAGACCCCTCCGACAACACCAGCTTGACCAAACAACTCTGCTTCCCAATGAAAGGAGCTTTCCAGTTGTTTGGCCTTCACCTCTCCTCACATACCACGATGTTTCCTGAGAAGGACATGATGGTGGCTCTATGCAAAGGCAGGACAGACCCTTCTTCAGGGAGGTGCACGCGCAGCCACGGGCCGTGGGGAGTCTGACTGATGTTTGTGGCCTCAGCAAGCTGGCTCTGTTGTGTGACTGCAGTGAGTGCCTCTTGGGAACATCCCGTGTCTGCTGTGGAAAAGGCAAGGAGCAATTATGTCAGAGAGAAGAGATGTTGTTTTTCAGTGAGATGGCTCTGCTGTAGATGCTCACAAACAGCTTGCAGGGATCTCGGATTGAGCGGACATGTCAGATGTGTTGCTGTGGCCAAATACAGGTATTTCCAAATTAATATGGCTATTAAATAATTACATGAGATAACAGCAATCTGAGAAGCATGCATGACAAAAATCTAGTTATTTTTGCCTATAAGCAAAAACTTTAAGCAAATACTTGCTTAGAGTTTTTTGCTCTGATTTTTTAAATGCAGCAATTCAAGAAGCTTTTTCACGCAGCACAAGAGCCTCTTGTGCTATTTCAAAGCTTAGAAAGTTGATGCACAGAAATATAGATTCTAAAGTGTATCTTCTGCATAATATCAAAAACAAAATGAGGACCTTGACATTTGGACAGGACAAGACAAAAGACTAAAGCCAGTCTGTGGCTCTCAATATCAAAGTACAAAGCCCAGCATAATGTGACACTAATCTATGCGATAGCACGGGCAGCTTGAGGCCCATCAGGTCCATCTGATGAGGTTCTGCCACCATCCCATCTGCTTTGTATTCATCTGTCACTGAGACTCGGAGCCACTGGAGAGGAAAAAGGACTGGCAATGTCATGCCGTGGTTTTTCAACATCATTACAAGCAGTGTGGGAATTGCTAGGGGTTGTTTCATGCTGCTTGTCAGGGCCATACAAATGTTATGTGGGGGGAAAACCCACTAGATCTATAAATACCACTCCATCTTAGGAGTAAGTACTGTTGTTATCCATCAGGATTTCTAGACTGAAAGCTACAGTTACATCGTGTTTCAGCTCTTCCTGAGCTAGAGGAGATGATGGATGTTGGCTTGGTGTGTCAGCTTCCCCCTGCTACAGTCTGAATCCTGCTGTACAGTACAACCACTAGAGGAAAGGAGTACAGTAGGGACTCCCTTAGCTGCAATGTGCTGGTATCGCTCCTTGCACTTGTCCTAAAGCAAGCTGGATGAAGATTTGGCTAACAGCAGATGTTAAAAGGAAGAACAAGTCAGAGCAGCCGTATACCCAGCGGGACTGAGGTTTCCTTGAACTCAGCACGCATCTCCAGCAGTTGGCACTTGGAAGATTAAAAAAGAAAAAGGGGAAAAACAGATGCTGAAAGTTCCCTGAAATAGCCCCTGAGCCTCTGGAGTGCAAAGTATGTCTTTTAACTTCTGCTTATTATCCCTTCCAGTAGGCTCTTTTCCAGTCCTTACTGAAGAGTAAATGCTTTTTCTGTGTATTCCCTGCGGGCTGCCCTACTTTACATCATCACCTTGGAGATAGAAAACACGGTCCTCTGCGGAATCTGCTCATCACGATTCCTAATTTTCTTCGTCAGAGGTGAGGAAGCAAAGCCCAGAGCCCACTGCAATCCCCGGGCAGCCCCAGTTCAGCTCTGCGTGGCGGGGGCTGCGGCTTTGGGAGGTGAACACAGCAGGCACAGAGAAGTATTTCGGACATTCCTCGCAGGTCCTGGCAGGGCTCGCCGCTCCGACCCTTTCTGTGGCGCCTTTGTTCTCCGGCAGTTTCCATGGAGCTCCCTCTTTGTGTGCAGACCTGTCTGCAGGCAGCACTCTTCTCCATCACGCCGCACCGGCTGATTTCCCGAGGCGGCGCATCGCACTGCGTGCCCGTGCTGCAGAGCTGCCAGGCATCAGCCACGCAGGCGTCCCGCAGCCTGGCTCACTGGCAGACCTTTGGGAAGTGTAGGTTGATGGCTTTTGACAGAATTGAGTGATTCTAGGTGAGAATCCAGCTCAGCTTTTTGCCTGTCACGTTTAGCAAAATCGGAGGAGGGCCCTTATCCAAAGGGGTTGTTGGTATAAAATGAAAAAGCGATAGAGGCATGACGAGAAGGAGCAGCCATGCTGCTTGCTGCAGCGCTCAAATTTTATCTTCATCTGGCACGGGCGTGACAGCTGATGGTCTGTAGATGTAACACACAGCATCGTTCCCCTCACACAGCGACTGGCAAGGATGAGGTCGAGCTCCTTTATCTGTTATCTCGCTGTTAATTCTCTGCTAATTGTTCTGATACGGGAGCGCTGACCGCCCTGAACGGCATCGGCAGGGAGGAACTCCTGGTCCTCCTGTCAGGTACAGAGTCAGGAGGCTGAGTAACCTGGCCTCTGGTATTTATGCCCAGGAATAAGATCCCTCGGGAAACCCTCAGCTTTGAGCCTGCTCACAGGATCACAGTAGAGTGCTTAGAGCCAGATACTAGAAATATTTCAGCGAGAAAACCGGTTCCATGAATCTTACAGGCTGTTCATCCAAAAGGAACTGGAGTGTAAAATCACTGCCCAAGTGGAAAAGCAGGCGAAAGGGCAAAGCTGTGCCAAGGGGGGATTCTAACTCCAGGCACAGGGGAGAGTACTTTAAGTGATGGGAACAAGGCTGGAGGTCTGTTAGCAGGCTGTGTACAGGAATGAAATTTAATCCAGCACCTGCAGATATCGATGAGAAATGGAACATTATTAGAGTTAATATTGAAATATAGAAACAATCTCTTCAAGGACACAAGGGTGGCTTAGAAGGAGATGTCATCACAAAAACTCAATACTTGGAGCAGAAAAATGGTTTTCTTCATTAAGGTGAAGCTTGTGCTGTGTGCTGGGATAGAACAGACTGCTCCCCAAAGCTGGACATGAAATGAACGGTTCCTAAGTCTTGGCAGAGGTTTTCAAGGATGCCTAGGAAATTATAATGCCCAATTAAGTAGGAATTGGTCATCCAAGTCCCTTAGGCGGTTCTGAAAATCGCAGCCACTCTGCACTGCATTTAATTTTCAGTGAGATTTCTTCCTTCTGCTTCCCTTTGCGCTCCTCTTCCAGTGCCATCGGCAGCTCCTGCTGGCACAGAGCTGTGGCTGAAGCCAAAGCTAAGGGGCCTGCCTGGCTTGGAAACATGGCATTCAAGCAGCCTTGGTGGGGACAGGAGAGGGGATCATCTGTCCCTGCTGAGGCCATTCAGAACTGGAGCCATTTTTTTTCCTACCAGGCATCTTCCTCTTGCTTTTGGCCCATTTCTGTTCCTCTGACGTGGGAACACTAAGCCAGATCAGTGGTGGAAAAGAGGGTTGTGCTGGGAGCAGTGGGAACCATAGGGAGCCTCTCTCCACTAGATAACTTCTTAGGAACTCCTGGGAATTTTATTATGTCCTTGATTTCTTCCCCAGCAGTTCCATTCTTGGAATGGGTTGTACTTGAGTGCACAGGTGAGGAAAGCCCTTCACCTGGCAAAGGTTTGGGAGATAAGAAAGGAGCAAAAAAGCCTGATTATTTTGGAAGTAAGTGGTAAAATAGATTTGGAAGAAACCAGAAGGGACGCCTAGTTCTGACTGTGAGCAGGAGCAGTGTTCCAAGCTTCCCTGGGAGACATCCTCCAACAAAACCTTTAAATACAGGACATGTGGTCATGGCCAGAATACCGCTTCCCTCTCACCTGGGACTTGGTTTTCCGCTAACTCCCTCTGTTCTGCCCTTCTCAATAACAAAGTCTCCAATTGCCATCACCTATTACCAGTTGTTATTACTTCTCAGGCTTCCTCATCATCCAGATCCATATGGTCTGTCTGTGGCCCTGGAGTTCCTGATCTGCCTTGCCAGCCTGAGGCAGGCTGGAGATGTGCTGGTAAATCCCAGGAATAAACCTGTTGGTTGTACACAAGGTATCGTGACAGGATCTGAGGAGGAGATGTGCCCTTGTGTGACAGAGCTGACTTGGGCATGTTCCTTCTGGATGTCCCAGGAGATGGAGAGTGGTAACGGAGTAAAGGCAAGCAGGTGAAACCTTTCTTTTACATGGATTTGGGAGAACATCCTGTGCACCTGCAGCGTTCCACAAGTGAGGAATAACGGTGCTTTCCCTTCACACAGCCGGTGGCTCTCATTCAGCAAAAGACATGCCAGGTGTTAGAGAAGGCTGCCAAGGTGGCAGCAGGGAATGGATGTGGGGACACGGAGCTGGAGGTGGGGCTTAAAGGTATTGGCTAAATCCCGACGCAAACGCGACTAAGTAGATGTTAAATTAATTAGCAGGTTGGAGTAAATTTAGCATCTCCCTAATGCACTGGAAATCGTGGTGACTTTGGAGGGTGTGCTTCCCAGGGCTGGTTTTAGCTGAGGGCTCTGGGATGCAGGAAGGCTGATGCGGTGACAGAGACCGGGACAGGGCATCGGTACTTTCGCAGAGGAATAAATGTTGATGAACAGCTTTCCAACACCTCGTGCTAAAGAACAAACTATTTTTGGAAAGGAACTTGAGTGAAGCAGCAAATTCATTCTCTGCTGAATAAGGGGATCATTTGTTTTAATAGCAGATTGCTCTGTTAAGGAGACAGGGATTTCGGTGAGGATTTGTGACATGGTGCCACATTTAAATGTGAATGAGTGAAGCTTTCCTTGGGCAGGAAGGGAGGCAGGGGTGTAGTGAGCTCCCGTGGTTGAAATTTGGAGATAAATTAGTGTCATTAGTCATTGGAACCACTTGCCTAGGGATGGAATGAATTTATGTTAACTTTGTTGGTTTAAATTGCTTTCCTGATGTGTATATTGTAGCTTCACCAGCTGTTTGGGGTTTGTTTTCGAGGGAAACTGTATTCCCAGAAATTCTTGTCGCATGTGGGAGATCAGGCTCTCTGATTATAGGGTTCCCCCTGGCCTTAAAATACATCAATGTGTAAGCAGCAGGGAAGAATTCTCCCTCATTCATTATCCTCCCAGATAATGCCCAAAAGGCACTGGGGGATTTAAAACCCTGTGAGCAGAGTGGGATATGAGGACAATCACAGCTGAGGATACCCGCGCTTCTCTACAACCCCGAGCCGCGGGCTTATCCCTGTGTTTTGACACTTGGAGCCGAAGGGGGAAGGTGCAACCCTACGCTGTCATTTAAAACAAAAGCCCCCGCGGGTTCGGCACGCGTGGGGCGTGTGTGGAAGGGTGGCGGGCAGATGTGCAGGAGCTGTGGCTGTGTGCGCGGGGGTGTGATCGCGGGTGGGGTGTACCGGGGGGGTGTGTGTGTGTCGNNNGAGCGGCCCGCAAGTGCATCGGCAGTTAGAGGTGGGCAGGTGCATGATGGAGCGAGGCATGGTTTCTATTCCAGTCAATAAAAAGCCCACTTTCCATAACAAAACCACACATCCCATCCCTATCCCAAAGCCGTCGCAGGCAGCACCTGCGCAGGTGTGCCCGCACGGTCACACGCAGAGGGGAGCGCAGGCACCCGTGTGTAACTTCACAGTGGTGCAGCGCGGTGCGTGTCGTGCTGCATCACTGCCGTGGCAGCGCGGGTCCGAAGGCATGAATAAAATCTTAATTAACGTAATGCAGCAATTTCCGAGAGGCTGCTCCCGCTCCTGCTGCATGCAACGCTTTTCCGCTCGCATGTCTCCCCGCGCAGGGAGGGAGCTCCGTTCTTTGCGGCGGCTGCTGCATTAATTTACATTTGGAATGGGCAAGTTGGTCGCAGGAGCTGTTTGACCCGGCGGGGTCGGGGAGGCCGAGCTGCTGCTGGGTGTCTGCGGGCTTCGTTCCACGGGCATTTGGTGCCTCCCGAAAATGGGAGAGGCAGAAATGGAGGGACGCGGTGCCAGCGTGTTCAGTTTGCGCGTTCCTGCTAAGGCTGTAATGTTACAGTGCTTATTAATAAAGAAAATAAGGTTAATAAAGGAAAAGCTGTTGTAAAGGAGGATTCCCAGTGAGTAATCAGATTAGTGTAGTATGTATGTACTCAGACATAAATCCAAATATAAATTCTATCCTGCTCTTCTTTTTCCCCTTTTCCATTTTCACTGGTTGATGAGGAAATCTCAGGGGTCTAGAGTTGGTACAGACATCTGAGAGTTTGGGGGAATATTTAAACTTGTCAGTCCCCTTACATGCCGGAAGTTTGGGCTGGGCAGCTCCAGCAAAAAGGCCTTTGTGTGGGTTTGCTGATGACTCCGGCTGCAAATGGCACAAGAACGGCTGCCCCTTCGACCCAAGTATTTTGGCACTTCCTGTTCCCTTCCCTGCTGGAAGCCAGAAGAAAAAGTGATTCTAGTCCTGAAGTCTGGTTTAAGGAGGGTGAATGACCAGCAGGGATCTGTCCCCTTTATTGCAACCTACAGTAGGTGTGATCAGCAGGACAGGTGAGAAGTGTTGAGGATGGAAAAGAAGTTCAAGGTAGGGGAGGGAAGAGTTGGGGGTGAGGGGGATCCTCATTGAAACTGGCTTCTCTTTTGCCTCTAACTTAGTCTGTGTGCTTACTGAGACCAGGGAAGCAGTATCCTTCCAAGCAGTGACCAAGTCCTTTGGAGAGAGCTCCTTTTCCATGATCCTCCTTATTTCAGACCTTGAGTTTGCTCCTCCGCAGCTGGGAAACACAAGGTTACCAATTATTTATTGCTGCACATCCAGCAGCAAAGCCGGACTGCTGCATTCTCCAGAGTGTTCTGAATTGACTTCTCACGGGGTTATTCATTTTACATGAGAAAGAAACGAGTATCCTGAATTAGTAGGCAGAAATTACTCATTAAAAAAATTGACTACTACGCTTGTTTTACTGTCTTCCTCTGCATTTTGTCCACTCCGTATGTAGAATTATTTTTAATTGCATTTAGAAAGGAATGACTCATCGGTCGTGTTTCTCTGAACTACGTCTGGGTAGCGTCTGCTATTTATTTATTTATTAATTTCATTTTTTGCTGCCCTTCAATAAGACATCATAGACACAGCTTATTGGGTGACCTTCACAGGAGCGGGAAACTCCATGAATAAATTCCCAAAGCCTCTCCAGACCAAGGTAAAGAACACAGTGCTGGCAGAAGTCAATCTGTTTTCCTATAAATCACTACCAGCCTCCCACTTTACCAAGCATTTCTTGCATCCTTAGGAGGGGAGAAGAGTACAGGCAAAAGGGAAGTGGGCATGTCTGTCTGAAACTGTTGTACTGATTTTTGTTATCAAATTGCACTTGTTGTGATAATGCTGAATGAAAATTGATGTTGGCATCATGCTGAATTCCCGTTGCGTGGGTGCCTTTGGGAGATCCTTGAGGTTAGTCCTGGCTTGCAGCCTGAGAGCAACACTCACTGAAGAAGCTGTTGGAAACAAACTGGTGTTTGTGGAGTTTTTACTATGTCTTTCAGTTCATCTAAGAGATCTTTAAATGTGTCCTTTATCTGAAATATATATTTGGGGGTGCTTGCAGGACTGAGGATAATGTTTGTATCTGTGAACCTGTTTCAGCAAGAACTGTATTTTACCTGAAACACCTGTGTTGTTACATTTAAGTTGAGCTTAAGGTACTCCAGTCAAGATACCAGTGACATTTGTTATATGAAGCTTAAGAATGTACCAAATAAAAGACCAAGCTGTTGTAAATTACACCCTGGAGACCCTTGTATTTGGAATAGGATGGAGGTTGTGTCTCTCAGCAGTAGTCACGTGAGTTATTTCCATTGTTTTTCCTTTTAGTTGTCAATGCTGCACTTGTCAAAAGGAAATTTAAACACTTCTCACAATACAAAATATATAAACTTTAATAAAATTTGCAAACCAAGTAGTGTCTTGCATGGAAACACGGTAACACTCAGGTACTGTTCTCCCACTGCACCTCTGAGCATGCAGGAATCAATCGATGATCCTAATCCATTATCTGATATGGAGAGAAAGTGTGCAGGAGTGTCTTCCACAGTCATTTAACTGATCCCAGGTAAAGTTCCTTATTTATTGAGCAATGTACAGCACTCACATGGTAATTGTCCTGTTGTCATGCCTTATTTATCCCCCTTAAATCCCTTTATTCCATCTAATTTTCTTTTGCTAAGACACCCGTCTGTAAAATGATGCCTGGATGTGGGGATGTCCTTCTTTTCCTATTCCAGCTCCTTTTTTTTTTTCCCCTCCTAAAATATGGTTGGATGTATTTGTAAATCCCAAAGGACATGGGTATTTTGGGGATTCCAGACTCTGGGTTTGGACTAAGAGCTAAAACTGGAGAGAGAACACCATGGTGTTCAGAGGAAGAGTGCTGGTGTGGATGTGGGGAGATGCAGAACAGAGTTCCTGGCATTCTGCTTCTCCAGGGATGTTTGTGTGGCAAAAGGGCCCTGTATTGCCAATCCATCCAATTCATCTCAAATCCTACAGTTTTCCAGCCTATCAGCTTATATGAACTCTTCATAGATGTGTGTTAGTCAGTATGAGGTCTGCTCCTAGAGCTTGACAAAAATCTCTTCCAGAGACTCCTCAACTGGTGTGGGACTGCAGGAACCAGTTTTGTTATTTTCTTTACTCAAGGAGTTTCTCTGTAACTCTGCTCAAGTTTGCCTCTTTTATACTCTCTTTGATACATTTTTTGTTCCTGAAAGCTAGTATCCCACTGCACTCTTGGAGGTTGTTCACACCACTGTGTTCATATGCTACTGTTGCGCTTTGCTCCTGCCTTTTATAATCTACTGCCCAGTTTTTTCCCTACTGCTGGATGTACTTTGTCCCCTACTAACAGTTGGCAAGACTTGAGGATATTTTAAGCTTCTCTTTCATGGGTGATTTAGGCCGATGTCTCTCCCAGCCTGTCTTTGCTTTGGACAGCATGTTGTTTGCCTCCACATCTTTGCTGGTGCTGATTCTAGTTCCATAATTTCAAAAATTAGGTTTGTTTGAAATCCGTGTTTTCAAGGTTTCTTTGAACTTTGATGTGATTTAAGCTTATTTTTGATTTTACCTTGTGCTACCACAAAAAATTAGAAGTAATTTATTGGGAATTGGAATGGCTTGAAAAATCAGCGTAGTGAAGCACTCGCTTAGGTGGCATGGCACAGGGTAAAGCCAACATCCATCAAAATGAACATTTCTATTCGACTGAACTCTGTCTGCCATATCAAAGGGAAAAGGGTGCTAGAAAATGTCTTCCCACCGAATTGAAATGATGAAATATAAACCATAATGAACCTGCTGCATAATAGATGTAGCCTAATGTAGGAAAAAGTAATTACAGTTAGCATGTAAATGACTACATGTGTTGAGATAGCGTATCAAAATTACTGTGCTGCAGTGTTATTTGGGTTGCAAAATCAAGCATCAAGCAGTTATAAACTAATACAATTAAGGCATGTAAAGATTTCCTACTTCCATGAAAACCCCTTTCGTGTTACCTACTGGTTCTAACCTACTGTGGAAGGCAAGAATTAAAAGTTTTCAATTCATATTCCAATCAGATCTTTTGTTGGTTTGCTGAAAATGTGAAAACACTAAATAAAAAAGGGAGAAAGAAGAGCAGGTTCCAGGTGGGCATTAAACGCGTTTGCTGACTAAGTTAGTTCAGTAAATAGTTTCAGGTGTTGTGATGTTTGGGCAATAGCAGCGTAGCCAGCCCAGGTGGGAAGGCAAACAGACAAAGTCCTGCAATTCCCAGCGTTTATAAAAGGAGAAATTGTTGGGTCTGTGTGCCTCAAAGGGACTTCGTTAATTACACCAGCTGGTGCTCATTAGGTGGGGCTCCTTACACTGATTCGCAGCACCTGGGGGTGGAAGGTTCCAGAAGTAGGCGCCGCCTCAGTAGGGCTGTGGGGCTGCTCCTGGCACACACAGGTAGGGGCTTGCTCTGGTTTTTAATATTTATTTTTAATATTTAGTCTTATTAGAAATGGTTAGGAAATAGTTTGGAGTGAGGATTGTAATTTGTGCATCAGTTCTACTGTATTTCTGTTTGAGAGATGCTGAGATGTGGAGTTTGTTGGCTGGTATCCTCTTTTTTATGGATTATACGCTGGGGGAAGAGTAGAGGGTTTGATTTTTGGGTTGTTCGGTTTTTTATATTTCTGGGTTTTTATGTGTGTAGTTTTCTATTTAAAAAATATTTTAATTTTTTTAATGTTGTTTTCTTTCAGTTTTTTCTTATTTTTAGTGTTCCTCTCTTTTATTTTTCCCCCTTTTTTTCTTTTCCCTGTTTTTTCCCCTCTTTTTCTTTTCCCTATTTTTTTTCTTTTTTTTCCTTTACTTTTTCCCTGGTGTTCCCTTCCTTACAGGGTTTCTACTTGATAAAGTTATTGAAGGATTATTTTTGGCTGTTGATATTCAGATTTTGTACTTTATAGACCAAAATCTTATGGTTTCTTTGAACAAGTCCCAGTCTGAGATAGCCCTTCCCTCAGGGGCTTCCCGCCATTTTGTGTGGTGAGGGGGGCTTCCCGCCAGNCTGTTTTGCGGCTGCAGCCGCTTCTTTTGATTGGGGTGCAGTGGGATGGGAGAGGAAACAAATAGCACAGGTTGCTTTGATAAAAAGCAGCGAGTGCCCACCTCCTGCCCTAGAGGATTTGCTCATTAAGCTGTTAAATATTGACGGAGTCATGCTTCATCTCAGTAAGTAAAAAGCCTGAAAACATACAAAAATGCCCACACTGTCCAAAACCCTCAAAACAGTTTGTGAGGTTTTCCATGCTGATCACTGCATATGTCAGCTGGAAACACAGCTTGTTGCTCTTAATATCTGTAGCTTTGTTGCCTGGTGAGGTGAGACCTTTGTGAAGTTGCAGTAGGGCTTTTTGCAGTCCTACTGTACAGCAAATGTACTGTGTCTATATCTAAGTCTTATTATGAAGTATTTGCTGCAAAGTTGTCTTTGTAGAGGGCTTTAGGCTTTATTTTGGGGTGACCTGCTGTGTGAGGCCACCTCAGAAACCACAAGGGGTGTTCTCTGTCTATAAACACTCACTGGGAAATGGGTTGTACAATCCTCCTGGTTAAGTGTTAATAAGGAATTGACTAACGGAGTGGGGAAAACACAATATGTTCTGTTCTGCTGGCTGTCCTTCCTTTCCCTTTTATCCTTCTTTCTGAAGTGCCTGATTGTCCTTACTGGGATGATGAGTCAGCTGGGAACACAGAAACAACTGTGGTATCCAGCAGGATGCAAACTTCAAAATGTAACTGTATTCAAAAAATAAAAGTATTTAGGGAAACGGGAAGGCGTGAGCTAGAAATTGCTGTTCATTACCCTCTGGAGATTCATGGACTCGGGTGGGAACAGCAGGCTGTATCCTGCATCCATTGTTGATACACAAATATCCAGAGCTTTGCAAGTGTGCATCTGATTGAAACAATCTGATAGAATTTCTGTGTAAGAGTTTCAGAGCCAGAGCTGCGCTTGCTCACTGTAAGTGTCAGGAGTAACCCTGGATGGAAAATGGGTTACAGCAATATTATTTGTTGTCTCTACTTATGCAGTTTGGTTATTTATTTTATTGTATTTTTTTTGTCTGTTTTGGCCATCTGGTCTTGAAGCATTTTGATTTATCTGCAGAACTTGACTGATCCTAAAGAGAAATAGGAGCACAGTTAAGTCACGGGGCAGTTCAGACTTCCTATGTTAAAGGAATCTTTGTTTATGCAACAAGGATTCATTCAGCAACGTGCCCCTGTACAACATTTTGGGTGTTTGCCGTGTTAACCCTTTGAGTTTAGTTTTGCTGGTGCAAATAAAGGTACAGCTCCAGGAGATGAAACTGCTGCCCTGTCTCTCCCAGGGGTTCTCTTTGAAGGGTGCTTTGGTCACTTATACTCAAGGCGAGTTCCCACAACTTTTAGCATTAAAGTTGTGCTTGCTGAAAACTGGTGAGAAGCTTTATGAAATGCACCCCTTGCTTCATTTGAGCATTATTTATTAAGATGATCTGGGTGTTTGAAGGTGGTGTTTCTGGGGTAGAATAGAAGACTGTGCCATGAGCAGCATGTGGGAAGTGTGTGAGGCACAGGTTCAGGTGAGGAAATGGTGTGCAACCTAAAGTCCTGTCAATCTTCCAGAAGTTGTGAGAGGTCTTGGCATAAGTTATAAGTCCTGTTAGGGAACTTGAATCTCATGGGATGCTTACAGGCATGTGATGGATGGGAATGTATTTCAGGCATTCAGACTGGCTGAGTTTGAACAAGTGACACGGTGCTGTAAATACCCTTGTCGTTTATGTGAGGTCAGATGGCGAAGTGTTGTTTTATGAGCTTACCTCTGAAAAGATGGAGGATGTCCAGACCTCATTCATCTTCTGCTGTGTTTCTCAATATTGTGGGTCCTTTTATTCTTAAGGAAAAAAGAAAAAAGTAATTCTAGATTATTTATGTATCTATGTAGGTATATTTGGAAAATAGCAAACTGAGGGCAGTTTCCATTTTACAGCTCCTCCGCACTGTCACAAATAGCTCGTACCCAAAATCTCTGGGTTAAAACCAACACAAACACCCCCTCTCCCCGAATGCACTCCCACATGTGCAACTCCCAGAGGAAAAAATAAACTTTGTGATTAATTGTGGAGTGTTTGGTATGTGATCTAAGCTAGTGACTGGCTCTTGGATCCCACGAGCAGAACCCTTCTCAAGTATCCTTTGTAGGCTCTTTGAGTGTACTCAGAGACGTTTTTGTTTGTTGTTTTATCTTTCTCAAATCTCGCTTTCCCCCCTGCTCTGGGTGTGGGATGGCTGCCAGCTCTCGGTGACCCGTGACCCCCAGCTGCTGCTGCGCTCAGGAATGCTTGTCGGGCTCCAGCAGCGGCGCTTGCTGGAGGCTGCCCTTCCCTCTGATGTGTGCCCGGCGTGGGTGGCGGGAGCTGGCAGGGGAAGGGGCAGGACTTGGGCGGGAGTAGAACTCTCGTGGCGGCGCAGGAGCTTTCTGGGAACTCGAACTCGCTCGGGCTGGATGTGAATAGCCTGGCCTCGGTTCAAGACGGTTTTAGTTCCTGCCGGGAGCAGCAGCTGGTCGGTGCACAGAAGCCAAAGCCCGTGGTTTTGCCCGGCGCAGCACTCGGGGGCATCACGTGCTGCGTGTACAGCTCTTGTAACACTGTAAACTTTGGGAATTTTTAGATTCGGAGCACGTCACTAATAATTTAGTCGTAGATTGCCTATAAATAGCTTCTTGTATCCGAACCTGCCCTTTAATGAGGCTATTTCTGTCACAGTCGGAGGTTTGCACTGGAAATGCTCTACCTGCGATCCCTGCTGGGTTCTTTGTTGTCTTGGTGTACATTCTCTGCTCTCTCCTGGCTGGCTGGTATTTGTCAAGGAGGATGTTCCAAACAATTTTAAGCTTCTTTGGTATGGACACTGTTGGGATATACCTGAAAACCAGAAAGTAGAGTTGACACTCCTGGATCTGGTTTGAGTTTTTCTAGCTCTGGTTCTTTTATCAGGGACCAAGAGCACACATGATTTGTCAGATGACAATAATTGATGAAAAGATGCCATTGCGGTCCTATTTTTACACACACACACCCCC